>BDCZ01000327.1:44843-64638 GCA_001662365.1 Chlamydomonas applanata | reverse complement strand
GCCCCACACTTGGCAGGAGGTAATGCTGCCCATGACCCGTCATGTGGGTCACATCTATGTATCTAACACAGCTGGCCCAAGGCCAAGCCATTTACTGTGTTTTGCACCAAGCAAAATGTGAGGCAATTTGTGGTAGCATGGCTTGGCATAGGTGCTGCACTGGCACAAAGCAACCAAGCATTGGGCAGTTCAAGTACCTGGCGGATATGACCTACTATTGAGAAGCACACTGTGCAGTGCCCCCACACTTGCTAACACTCGCCTTCATCAAGCCAAAGCCCCCTGGAGTCATCGGGCCTGGGTGTTGCTGTAGGCAAGAGCAAGGTGGGCAGGTACCACACGCCGCTGGCTGCATGGGCAGCGCTCCACCGCTGCATGGGCATGCCTGCATGGTTGCATCAGCCGCCAAATGCACAAGTATGTTGCATAGACGCGCACAGAGCCAGCTGCAGCTTGTGCTAAGCAGATTCATGAGCACAAGTGGCTTGGGGCACCTCTGTCCCCAACTGCCATACATCAGGTACATGAAGGTACCATGCATTCCTGCGCTTACACTCAATCTTACTCAATTTGAGCGCCGCCACGCATCCCACACACACCATACCACCATGCCCGGGCTACAGACAGGGCACGCCAGTCAGCACGGTGCCTTGCATGCCACAGTGGCTCCGCAGTGAATGTACCACATATGTATGTAATGCACGCCTCCTCCCTTGAACCACCCATCATATGGAACCCCTTTTGTACTTTCTCGTTTCTGTAAAACATGCCAACAGCGTACGCAGCAAACTGCAGGCTGTGCAGACAGCACGGTGGCTCCCTCCTTACATCAAGCATCATAGGCATGGCAAGCCTCGTGACACAGCCTCTTCCACTTATCAAATCGTATCAAAGCGTCAACTGCTGATCACTAGCTGGGCTGCATCAAGTTGCTAGCTTTGCAGCAAGCATTGCAAGCGGCGATTTACATGCCCAGGGCGTGTGGAATGAAAAGGACGGCTTCCTACTGACTGACCCAGTGATCCACCACCACTGCAACACCAAACGCAATGGGACCACTCAGACCGACAAGCCAAAGGGCACGGCGGGTATGACTGCATTTCGCCTCTCACAAGTGCAGCCCACTGCGCGTGTGCGTGGGGCTAGAGGCGCCACACCTCTGTATTCACATACACAATGTGCACAGAACTCACTGCAAAAGAGCACTCTGCCAACTGCTAGTTTGCCTGGTTCTGGACGTGGGGCAGACATCATGTGTTCTCTGGCGTAAGTCGTGTTGCCTGGAGGTGGGCAAGAGGCCACAGCAGCAACAAGAAGCTCACCCCCTCACGCACACATGCTGCACAGCCCTGATGGCTACCACCATTCAGCGCTGCCAGTTGCTCTTGCGGTTGGTCATGACACGCAGCACGCAGTTGGACCACTCCAGAGGCTCGTCTTTCTTGAGAACTGCGCGTGCCACCTCCACCTCCTTGCCATCGCCTGCGATGGAAGGAGCGCCAGTGCCTGCCCCGCCTACAAGCCTCGCCTCAGCGCGCACAAACTCGCCCTCCAGCAGCTGTGCACGCATGGGCGTGACGCACATGGGCATATCAGTAGCCGCAACCCTAGGCTTCTGAGCCCGGGGTGAAATGTGCAGTTCTGATAATAGCATGGCTTCTTTCTTGGCTTCTGTATCACCATGTGATGCATACACCAGTACTGGTAGACCAGGACTCCAGGAGCGCAAGCACGGAACAGCCATCCACCAACCATGACAACTGCTCTGACCAGCACCAACGTGCACCGCGCACCTGCCACGGCGGCCGCTTCAGCGCCGCATATACATCAAAGGGTGTGGACCCCGGTTTGAGCATCATCGCGTCTCGCAGGGGGCTAGGGTTGCCGCCCTCAGCGGCGCGCAGCTGCATATCCATCACACATGATGGCAGCAGCAGCAGCACACAGGCTGGGGCAGTGGGCCAGGGGACAGGGCCAGGGTGTGTTGCGGGCCCGCGATAACAGTTCACGCAAAGTGGCGCGCCCACAACACTGAGAAGACCAGGTAAGATCAACGGCAGCCAGTCAGCAAGACTCCGACAGCAGCAAGCTGGCAAGCTGCCAGAACGCCCCCAAAAGTCGCAAGCCAGAGGATGGCATTACAAATAGATTACCTTGGCATCCTCTGCCCCCATGAGTGTACCCATGCCACTGGCCACACAGCGCGAGGGCAAGGCCACACATGTCACGACGTCTCCAACTGGGAACACGACCCGCGGGGGCCGCATCGCCTACACAGGACATGTGGGCGGACAAATCAGGCGGCTGATACGTAGAATCTGGGAAGATCCTGGTATGGCATTGGTTCCATAATGATTGTTACCATGGATTGTAACTCAACACCCGGGCAACAGCCTCTGGCATACACAGGGCCCTGTGCACCGCCGTTGTTTCTCTGGTGCTTTCTGTTGAGCACTGATGTTGTAGAATGACAGCATCAACATAGCAGTCAGGGAGCTGACCCACCACTGCTGTCGCCAGCGCCAGCATAGCGCCACTGCTGCCAAACCGGCTCAGCACACGGGAATTGATCTCGGTCACACGCCG
Organism: Chlamydomonas applanata; assembly: GCA_001662365.1. NCBI lineage: Eukaryota > Viridiplantae > Chlorophyta > Chlorophyceae > Chlamydomonadales > Chlamydomonadaceae > Chlamydomonas > Chlamydomonas applanata. The sequence continues at coordinate 62,052 of BDCZ01000327.1, read as the reverse complement.
CACAGTGGCGGCATCCACGTCCTTGCCTGCCATCACGCGCACAGATGCCCCGCCGTCCTGCAAAAGACAGCGCAGCAGAGTCTTGACCACTTACATATGATGTAGCACTTGAAATGAAGCAGGTATAACAGAGCTCTTGCCCTTGCAACAGATTCGCTGACATGTTCACCAACAGATGCCATAATCACATAATGTTTAAATTACCGGCCACCACCTGCCATCGTTCTACAAGTGAAATGCCTCACTTCCAAGCCATGCTCCCCCTGACGATGCCCCGGTCAGATGCCTGTGGTGCTCTATAAATCCCCCTAACCAGTGAAGGCCACGATGCTGCCACAACGTGGACTCCAGGGCTGACAGCATCTAAATGACCCCCCTGCACGCGGCAGGCCCCCTCCTGCTGTACACTGTACCGCAGCATCCGTATCGCAGCACATCATTCTGCAGTACATCATAGAGTACCGGGGCACTACAGCACGTCCTTGCGCAGCGCGCCGTACCGCACCTCGTACTGCACGTCCCCTGCGGTACGCGCCGTCAGCAGCCAGCGCTCACTTGCAGCGCTCACGGCGACGGCAGGCTCAAGGGGCAGAGCCACACGCACACGGGCGATGTGGGCTGCCGCAGGCGGTAGGTCGGACTGCGCATCACACGCCCGTGTGCAACGCACACACACATGCAGTTGGCGCTCCAGATGCATGTAGAACCATGCTATGGGGGCGTGGGGGCAAGAGGCACGGCACTGTGGTGTGTGTATGGCACACCACACCACCACCTCGATCCCTGTGGCCTGTGGTGCTGGGCCTGCTGTCACACCACGCCACACACGTGCACTCGGCACTACATACAAGCCTTCTAATGGATACCAGCAGCATGGAGGAGATGCACGGTCTACCGAGCCCCCCCCCTCCCCCGTCCCCCCCCCCCATATCCACGCTCTGCGGTTTGCTACACTGACATGCTGCAGACCCATGTACTGCTGACTGGTCGTACTGCTGCGGATATGCAGCATATAACAGAACGCTGCAGGGTTCCAAACCCTCACACACTATAAATGCTCACGGCAACAAGTCTGTCGCATGCCAGCACAGCTGCATGCAACCATGCCAAAGCTGAGCAACACGCCCAGGACCCTGACCCTGACCTTTGAAGCCCTGAGGCGCCGCACCTTATTCAGTGCTAGTAACAAGGGGAAGCGGGCTGCTAGGAAGGTGGCCACCAGGCGGTGCAGGTCCGCTGGACCCCATGACAGCAGCGGCGACTTGGGCGGCCCCCCAGGCCGGCCACCCACACCGGGCGCACCCGGCCCACCAGCTTCACACGCGGCCAGCAGTGAGAGGGGCACACCCACACGCTCCAGCACCCGGGCCACGAGTGCCCGCGACGCGTGATAGCCTGAGAAGAGGTCGGCGAGGCGTGTGGGGCGCCGGCGCACGACTGCCCACTTGGCTCTCACGTTGTCCCACACCCACCTGCACATGGGGAGAGGTCCAGCAGAGAGATGGAGCAGGTGGGTGGGTTGGCCCCCAGTGGGTGACCTTCTTTGTGCTCCCCGCACCCCCCAACCCGACTGCACACCCATCAGGAATGTGGTCTCAGGTACCGTACCACACCTCGTGCAACCTTCAGGGGTGACATGGAGGAGCAATGACGGCAAAGAAAGGTGGAGGAAAGACCAGAGAACAGGCGCAAGATGAGGGAAGCATAAGAGCTCACCTGTGAAGCTCCTCCCGGACCCATTGGATGTCTTCCACAGGATCAGCTCCCTCACCCTCACTCACAGGCCGGCCCTCTGTGTCAGTGCACCCACTTGCGTCCACGACCTGTCAGTGGCCCAAGCGCACGAGCACGCAGCTGCTGTGGTGTAATACGGTGTATGGGGGCGCATTACAGTGAGTCACGGTGTTTGGGAGCGCTAGTAGGGGGGTTCGGGCACAGGTGTGACACAGTGCCGCACGACTGCAGCCATCTATGTAGCGGTGGGCACCTGTGCAGCGACATGAATGTTTAGAGTATGGCAGACCACCCCATAACCCACCAAAAGGTACGGCAAATAAGCTAGCCCAGGCAGGCAAATCACACTCAGTAGACTCTGCTTGTCAGCATTCCCAAAGACTGGAAGACTTGACGATGAACCTAATGCAAGCAAACAAAACCGTGAGACCCATACCCACGTGGATAAGGACGTCTGCATCACACAGGTCGTTGAGGAATGCGTTGCCACGGCCACGACCCGCATACGCTCCGGGCACCAGCCCTGCCACATCCTGCACAGCCACATACCAGCCCACGCGGCTTCAGTCCCGTGCAATGTCGGTATTGGTTGGATGCAAATTTTGCTACCTTGTATCAGCTGTGCGCGTTACCTAACGCTGTGTTGTGCAATCTTGGCACCATATGGCAGTGACGCGTGGTTCATGGCTGCACCAAGATAGCCTCCTAACCAAGGTAAGCAGCTTCCAAGTAAGAATGGAAGTCCTTGGGGAGGGAAGGGGATGCTTAGCATGGAGGTGACAGCACAGAGTGCTGAAGCAGCAGGGCATGAAGGACGTAGGTACCAAGACGTTGCCAAAACACGAAGAGATAGGAAACGAGGATACCAGTGCAAGATAGGATACCAGCAAACAAGCAGGGGGTCGTCCCTGGTTGGCCGCGCACCTTGACCACAACTGGCACTCGGCGCCACACAGTCTTCGCACCCCAGCCTGTTGCCTCAACCCAACGTGTGAGGGGCGCGATGTTGTTGAGCGAGGGGTCCGCACGCCCCGGATCAAAAGCGGGTGCAAAGCCATGGGTAGGGCTCATCTGACTGCAAGGCGCGCCACAACATGGTGTGCACACGTGGCATTGTAGCACAGTGGTGTCAGTTTTTTGCAGTGGTGTCAGTCGTATGGAACACACGCAAGCCACAGGGTGCTGAAGAGCAGGCATGAGCCTATAGGCCACGCTGTGCACAGGGGTGACTGCAGCAGGTGCCAAAAGCTACGCGACCAAACTACCGCAGCGCAGGCAGCCAGCGAGGAGCGGGCAACCGCAAAAGGCAGCAAGCAGCACGTGCCTCAAGTCCAGGCCCAGTACACAGGAGGGGTCAGGGATGGCTACAAAGCCGCGCGCAACGTTGGGGGCGATGGTGGTGAAGGGATGTGCAGCCACGCGCGCGCCCTCCTCTCCGCCGCTTGCTGCAGCGGTCACGGCGTTGAAGAAGGACGACTTGCCCGCGCTGGGTTTGCCCACCTGCCCATTGCAGCACAGTGCAGGGTACACCCATTATTACGCAAAGGTCAAAAAGAGGGACACCAATGCTCTGCTGGAACTATACAATCGAACGGCAACTGGGCGAAGCCGCCGCACTGTGCACAAACGCCAAGCTTGAATAGCACACGGCGTGTCCAGAAGCAGGCATGTAGCTCAACAGGCAGTAGCATTGAGGAGCCACCAAGCACTGCACAACCAGAACCACGCACCAGCCCGACCACGAAGTCCCATCGGCCTCGCTGCAGCCCATCAGCGTCCTCCGTCACGCTGTTGTTCGCAGCATCCTGCGCGGCGTCTTGCGCAGCAGCAGCCGCCTCAGCCCCGTCCGCCGCCTCCGCGCCCTCCTGGCCCCAACCCTCAGCTGCGCTGTTCACCCATGCCCATTGTGATGCTGACGCCTCAGCGATGGATGCAGCAATCAGAGGTCCGTCCGCCTCCTCCTCCTCCCACCAAGGGTGGTTCAGGTCTGAAATGCCCCCGGCTGCCGCACCACCGTCCGGTCCGCCAGTGCCTGCAGCAGCCTCGGCAGCTCGCTCCTCCAGAGCCGTAGTTAGCCAGTCTTTGGCCGCCTCCACCATCTGTGGAGAAAGTTCATCGTTTGACCACTGCTTGACAAACACCAGTGACTGCTGGGCTATGACCCACTGGCTGCAGGCGTGCATGCCGCATGCAAACCCCTGGCTGCTGCAGGGCAAATGGCAGGAGTCATGCCGAAGCCATCGACCACGTTCACAGCTCTCACAACGCTTGGGTTCACGCATACACACACCTGGAACACGCAACCAGAGCCCGATACGTCCACCTCCTCCCGTGCAGCCTCAGCCATGCAAGCTGCCAGGCCCGCCCGCAGCGGGTCCCTCGACCCCAGCGGGCATTCAATGTCATTGACAAGGGGTAGGGGCCCGTCCACAGCTGGATACCTGTTCCAAGAGTCCAGTCATGGCAGGAGAGTTCATGTCAGGCACAGAGGCGAAATCATGCTCGCACATCACCATATAGGCTGGACGACCAGCTAGTCATCACCATATGGGCTTGCCCTGTTTAAGGGACAGCCGTTCAAAGCATCACAGCACAGCAAACCAGTGAGCTCCCACGCACCCCTCTGGCAGCGACATGACCAGCGCGAAATGGGCGACTTCCAGCTGTACACCTGGTGGCAGGGGGCCTCGGCTAAAGTCCTCATCTGGGACAGGCTCAGAGGGGTCCCTCAAGAAGAGCCGGAATCTGGGAGGGGCTGTGGAGATGAGCTGGTATGAGGTATCGAAGATGGCTGACAGAGCCTCCATTTCCTCCAGCTGCTCCTGGGTAGCCTCAGAGGCGGCTGCAGCAGCAGGCGCTGCCACTGGCGCTGGCGCTGGTTCAGGGGCTGCCGGTACACCAGCAGGGGTCCGGGCTACTGCTGCTGCAGGTGTAGGTGCTGCAGTGATGGTCTTGGGCTGGGTGGGCGCTGGCTTGGGTGTGCTGGAGGCGGGAACTGGCTGCGATGCTGGCTCATCTGCTGGGGGGTCAAACCAGGACAGGAAGTCACTGATGACGTCCAGCTGGGTGGTTTTGGAGGGGACACAGTGCCCCTGGTCATGTTCCAAGATCTGGCGCCGGCCCGCATCGAACTGGTGCGCGAGGATGCGCGAATCCGCCTCCGGGACCACCTTGTCTGCCATGCTCATGATGTGGAGCGATGCGACTTTGAGGGGCTCGGATAACACAGTCAGCACCCTACCCCAGGGGGGCACGACGGTGGGGGCGTGCTTGGCAGCCGGCACCCCCTCATGCCCCTTCCCACTGCTCACCAAGTCGGCGCTCCACTTGCCATCCTTCCTCACATGCGCGGGGGCATGTGCGGGGTCGTCTGCAAAGTCTGACTCCTCTGCCTCGACCTGCATCTGCTCCACAGGCATGCCCTCTGGCAGCAGCTGTGCTAAGGGCTCGGGGGTGTAGCCCCCCGCTAGCACCACTGCTCTTAAGCGTCGGCCGGGGAAGGTGTCACGTGGGGAACCCAGCACATGGGAAGTCAACAGGAAGCCGGCTGCTGCTCCATTGCTGAAGCCAAGGATGGCATCAAAACCATTGTACGCAATCCACGTTGCACGCAGCACTTCCAGGGACGCGGTCCAATCTGCCTCGATGCGTGCAGCCCACCCGCCCTCTGCCAGCTGCTGCGCCACCTTATGCTGATGTTCGTGCTGTGCATGCGCCTCGGCAGCCATCCGCTGGTCAGGAGTCAGCATCAGGCCCTTAACCGCATCAGCCATCTGTTGCTCGGCTGAGGGAGCTGTCTTGCCACTGGCATCTGCAAGCGCCCAATGCCGCCACCACGCACGCATTGCAACCGTCTGGCCCTCATCCAATGGCAACTCATGGGGGGCATCCACGAAGATGCAGTCCTGTGGGGCACATGCGGGATGCATGCAAACGCAGGTCAAGCCCCTTGCGCTTGCGACAGCTGTTTGCGTGTTCAGTCAAGGCTTGGCATCGGTGTGGCCCGTCCGCATGGCGCATGCCAGCTCATCCACTTGCCGCTTGCTCAGAAAGCTTGCTCTTCAGTTTCTGTATGCGCTGTGAGAACAGCTCTCCATCCTGCCTGCTGCCGTGAAGGCACAGAACCCTCAGCTTGCCCATCTAGTTGCTCTAGGACAGCAATTAACAACAACGGCGTGATGCCGCCATGGGTAATACAGAATATAAAAGGCAGAGCACAAAACGATTGCAGCGCATTTCGTTACGAAGTATTATCACATCTCTTTCCTTTGGCAGCGTTTTGGCAGCTCCTCCGGATCGTGTACCCTGCATCCGCAGTGCACAGCCATCAGTGGGTCTCATCGCATTTACTCAGCCTTGGCCGCCCACAGACCAGATCACAATGACAGAAAAGCTGATTGCGCTTGCTGAAAGATTCAACGTGATCACTAGCGTGGATCTTGGAGATGACGGTGCGCCAAAGCCCCAGGAGGAGGATGAGCAGACGTCCAGTGTTTGCGAGGGAGTACGGTTGGTCTTTGGGGAGACGCAAGACGCTGGCACAGGGCGGCTACACATAACAACCAGGTGTGTTGACGAAGCCTCTCAATGCCTGCAGCATGTATGGCATGTGGCACACCACCATACACAGGCTGGCATGCAGTCCTGCATCACCTGACCCCATGTTGAGCTCTCACCAGGCCCCGCATCCTGATCATACATGCCCAACCTGCAACTGCACTCTGCCATGTGCACGGTTGCATGCAGGCGCGTGGTGTGGGTCAGCACCAGCCACCCAGGGCTCACATTCCAGCTGTCGTACCCTCAGATCGTCATGCATGCAGTCTCCCGTGACACCTCCAGCTTCCCCCATGCCTGTATCTACCTCCAGCTGGATGATGGGGAGGATGATGAGGCCATGATGGCTGCAGCCGGGCACGGCGAGGAAGATGGGGAGGAGGAGGAGCAGGAGGACATCCCAGCTGAGCTGCGCCTCGTGCCCTCGGATGCAGCCAAGAGTGAGTTGAGTGCAGCAATGCCACACTAGTGAGATGCGTCTGGATAACACAGTACGGCGTGCGGCGGGATCTTCTACAGGCCTGTTGGAGGTTGGTGGGGCTGCGCATGTCGGCGGTAATTGTGCTCGCTGCCTGTATCACCCAAATCGCAAATCATAAGATAGGGGATCATATGATAAGGGGAATAGGATTCTACAAGGGAACGTGCCACCAGCTGTAAATGGCACACGTGCTGGTGCAGCACAGTAGGCAGTATAGCAGCTGGCTGCACATTATGCAGCTGCTGCTCACCTCCAACCCCTTCACCTTGTGCTGGTAACTTGTTATGTTGGTTGTTGTGCTAAGATCAACGTGTTGCCCGTCTGTTGCATCACAGTTGATGACCTGTTCAAGGCGCTGTGTGACTGCGCGGCACTCAACCCTGACTCAGACGCGGAAGGTGTGCTCCACAGTGGGGTGGGGGCTGGGGGCCACGCACAGTGTGGTGGTAACGCACCCACTGGCCCCTGCATTTCACCTGAATTATTGCACGTGCAAACTGGTGCTGGTGGCCCTTGTGTCGTGCCTCTCATCGCTGCTGAGCAACTGCTCACATGCACCATGCTTGGCTCATGTTCTCATCTCATGTTCTCATGTTCTCATCTCTGCCGGCCTCACTGCTGCCCACCCATGACCATTCATCATCATCTCTTCATCTGATCTAAGAAGTGCACGTCGTCTATTTGCTCAGATGGAGAGGGTGACTTTTTCTTTGACGAGGCTGAGGTGTACGCGGGCGTGGATGACGCCACACGCGCGCAGCTCATGGCAGCACGAATGGAGGTACGGTACTGCCATACTGGACGTACTGCCTGCGCGCGCACATGACTGCGCATATTTTCCCCCACAATATCGATTACAGCTATACCGGCTATATAGCTCAGTCCATGGTTGGCGTGTAGCAATACTCAGCCTGTGCAACGTGCACCCAACGCAGGAACAGGCATCTGCTTGTAGTGCCTGCTGGCCATGTACTGCCTGTACAGCCTATGTGGTGCCAGTGCCGGCCATGCACATCGGGCCGCCGCTGGTGATGATTCTGATGATGCTTGCCCTGCTGCTCTCCTGCAACTGCACAGGGAGGAGCCATGGCACTGGACGAGGAGGGTGAGGGGGGTGACTTGGATGAGGTGAGGTCATTGGATCTGAGTTGTGAGTTCCAGACCCTATCACATGTATGCGTCTTCCCATGCCGCTCACTATTTGACCTGCGAGACGCGTGTTCGTGTGTGCATGCGCCTCTGTGGTTATGTTGTGATTTGGTGGTCATCAAAAAGGGAGACTGCAAGTGGCCTATCGCAGGTCAGATTGCCATGTATGATGAACCTGAAACTGATGTTCATCAATGCGACAATGGTTGGGCTTGACATGGGTGAACCTGTTGCTGACCTGTGCAGCTGGTGGGCGAGGATCCCAGCCGTTTTGAAGATGATGCAGAGGAGGAGGAGGAGGAGGAGCAGGAGGGCGCGCAGGCTAATGGTCATGCATAAGGTGCCCTTCTCTGTGGCACCTTTTGGTTTGGAAGTGGTTTGGACGTTGGAGGAGCGTGGCACCAGTCACCGGCAGTACAAGCTATACACCTCACACCTTGCACCTTCAAGCATCAAGGGTCAAGGGCATGTGGCTGATCTGGGGCCCTGGTCGTACACGCTTTCGTGCAGATGTATGTTGTTACGACGCATGGGCTCGCCAAACACATCCGTCAACAACCTCAGACAAACACATGCACACAAACATGGAATATAATACTTGTAAGACCAGTAAGGGCAGATCATCCTGCTGTGTCTGAACATGAACTTCATTACGACATCAGTACAAAGCCAGATCAGGGTGCATGAACTGACAGAGTGCTGACGTAAGGGTTTGAGTTCGCCAGATTTGAGATCACAGTGACAGTAGCATGCATGATGACCCCGACATCACCCACATGCCTCCGTGTTAGCAGTCCAATACCACACATGGGCACCAGGCAGTACATGACCAGTACGTGCTTGCAGCATTAGGGACATGAATGATGTTTAAAAACATGTTGCAATCCATTATCACCACACCTTCATGTGGCGTGACCACATCAATGCGGCTGACTATCAAATGCGTTCAGTATGCCATAAACCAAGGTAGAATCACTATCTGTTGGCCTCCATGTTGGCCTCCAAAATGCTCATATCGGTAAGGAGAACTTGAAGTCGCTGGCAACAGTAGCAATGCTGGGGCATGGGCACCCACAGTTCCACGCCCCCACCCCCGCCCGCACCCCATGAAACTGCGCATGACACGTGCCAGCCTTTCAACTCAATGAACAACTACAGGTAGTATCCGAAGTATCCGTAGACAAAAAGCAAAAGCCAGTTTGTGTGCTACTGGATGCAGTTCATCGTATGGGCAGCCCACTCAGTGTACTTCAGGCCATACTTAGTCTACTCCAGCCCATAGTTGGGCTTTCAGTCCCAGCCCTCACTGGCAGCTGATGGGTCGTTGCGGTGTGCATGTACTTCCCCAAAAGTGCACACAGCTGCAGCATTGTGTGCAGCCGTGGTGGCAAACGCAGCTGAGCGGTACGCATGCAGGACAGATAGGAACGCCGCGCGCTTTGCGTTGCTATCAGTGCTGCTTCCAGCTACGCATGCAAAGCTGCCGCCTGCTCTTCTTATGGCAGGTGTACCAGCCCCATCTTGACTCCTGGAAGGCCCCTTACTTGCTCGTTGCTGCAGCTGCTCAGATATTGCGGACCGTTTGGTACCGCCTGTAGTGCCTGTACTGCCACAACGGCCGCTGACCGGCCTTGCACCTGGGCTGTGCACGCCTGCTGCGGCTGCTGCACCTTCGCCCGAACCACCTGCCATTCCCGTGCCGTGCGTGGGTGCTGGCAGGTTGCTGGGCGCTGAGCATGCAGCTGCAGAGTAGGTTTTGCCTGGGGAGCCATGCCCACTCAAGGTGCCGGTAGAGTTCATGCCAGGCCGTGATAAGCCTGCACTGAACAGCATCTCCATGCTGTGACCCTCCTGGAATGTCTCCGGTATCAAGCCTGACGTGTTCGTTGTGGATAGGAAGTGCTGCAAGAAGACATTATGCAAGACTGGTGGCTGCGAGGCGTCATGGAGGATGGCAGCCGCCAGGCCGTCAGTCGCATCGCCGGCTGAAACGGCATCGCTGCCCGGCCTGCTCATCGCTGTAGCAGCTGACCGAGGCAGGTCCATTCGGTGGTGGCGGTTACTGTGGCCCTGCGCTGTCTGCAGCTGGGGAGGTTGCGGTGGGTGCCTTGGGCTATTCACATCCGCCCTTGACCCTGGCACCTCACCAAACCAATCCTCGTCCTCCCCTGTCTCATGGCCACCAGCCGCCCCCAGGATCAGCATGCCTTCCTGACTGGGCTGGTGCTCTCTGTATCCATATCTCTGTCCACCCCCTACAGTTTGCTCACTGCCAACCACGTCTGTGGTCAGTAGATGTTTCAGGGGCTCAGACAGGAGGCTGCTGCTCTGGTGGCATGGCCCTGCGGTCGGCAGCTGGCCACTGCACCAAGCCAGCGGCAGATCACCAATCGCAAGTGGATGTACCTCACCTCTTGCACAGCCCCTGCTCGTATGCCCTGGCCTCTCACTGCGCCTGCTGTTCAGCCGCCGTGGTGCAAAGCTAGTGGGGAAAGGCCTTGGTACCAGCAGGTCTGGCGGCAGGGGCCCCAAGTCAGGTCCATGTGGCCCCGCAGCTTGCCCCTGCTCGGCCTCCATGGCTGTGTGGCTGGGTGGCGGAAGGGTCGCAGGCCGGTGGGAGCCACCAGCCAAACTCTGTGCAGAAGCGCTGAGGAGTGAGGTCAGAAGGCTCTGTAGGTTCTGGCTGCTAGCATTGGCGCGCGCCTCCGCAGCTTGCGGTGGGGTGGTTGCGACGGTGCCTGCTGTCGCGCTCGAGCGAGCGATGAGCGTGTCTGTGAGGGCCGTAAGGGTCGCAGCTGCTTGAGTCAACGAGCTGCGCATGCTGCCGCTGGCGGCATATGCATGACCCAGCACACCGTCACTGTTGTCTGGAGCAAAGGACCCACTGGCTGCCTCAGCCTCTTCCTCGACAGGCCCGAGAGCAGCCCAGCTGCCACGCGCACGCAGTCCGGCGCCCATGGGAGGCAACGATAGCGCAGCTTCGCCTCCAGGAGACCCCCAAGGACCAAAGAAAGGTGCCGGCCCTGAAGCGGTGAGAGTGGCATGCGTGGCGGCGGCTGTGCTGGCGCTTGCCTGGGGTGTGGCGGGCACAAGCGGCGCCCATCCACCCGGCTGCTGTGCAGCCTGGTCCAGCAGATACGTTTCCATGATCCCCTTGCCCTTGACTTCCACACCGCCCATGGGCGTCCAGCGGTCCTCCAAGCCATGCAAGAGCGCATGGGTGGTGGCAGACACATGGATGCGGCCAGGGGCACTGGTCGTTTCCATGCGGCTGGCTGTGTTCATGGTGTCGCCGATGAGAGTGAACTTTGGAACGTGCTTGCCCACCAGCCCACTGACCACTGAGCCAGAGTGGATCCCCACGCGCAGCTGCACAGGCTGGCCGTTGTGCGGCATGAGCACCTTCTGAGTCTGTGCCAGCATATCGCGCGCGTAGTTGAGCACGCGCAGCGCAGCAAGCCCATGCGCCTCCGCGCAGTTTGCACCACGCGCCGCGATCTTGAACCCTTGTTCGTCCTCCTCGAGCAAGCCACCCACTGCAATGTAGCAGTCGCCTGGTGCAAGGCAGACGGCGCAGACACAGTGGAATGGAAGTGATAATCGTATTGATTACACTTGACCACACGCATCAAGCGGCATTTTGGATCCAACAGGGCAAAATGCGAGCTGGTTGTCAAGCTGCAGTAGTGGCACACACCTGCTGTGTCGTACTTAGACACGCCATGTTTGTCGCACAGGCCATCCAGGGTTGCAAAGAGCTCTGTGATGAACGTCATGACCACCTCAGGTGGTAGCGCATCACTCATGGCCGTGAAACCAACCACATCAGTGAACCTGTGTCAGTACAGAGCGGCCAAGTGAACCAGCAGCTTAGAGCGGCCAAGCGCACCAGCAGCTTTGTTGCAAGCTGTTTTGTGTCTATCAGTCCAGCAAACGCTGAGACACAAGCCACAACACAAGCCACAACTTACATGACCGTCACGTTATCATGGAGCTCAGCAACCGTTCCCAGTCCATGCATGGTGCCTGAGCTGATGGTGCCCTGCCCACACCGTGCGATCTGCTCGAGCACGTGCCTGCAAGCGCGGCCAGCAGAGTACCATCGTCTAGTGATAAGCATGACATCAATCACACTATTATAATTATACTCCATGACACCATGAGTGAGCTGTGGCAAACAAGTGAGATGAGCTTGGTTGCAGGCACTTTTATTGAGCCATTTCAAGTGCGTATGGGGCTGAGCACAGGGCCCAAGACATGTCAGTACAGCAGGGTGGGAGAGTGGCTGGACAGTAAGCCAGCCCATGCTGGCATTGGCTGCCATCAGTGCGCGCACCAACGCATTATCATTATTATTAGTGCGCGCACCGTGGGAAGAGCTGCTCCAGCATGTACAGCTGTGCCTCTGTCAGCTGTAGCAGCCGCTGCTCCAGCTCCGACCGCGCAGTCACGTCGGTCTGCAACCGGCAGGGGATGGAGGACATGCGTGGGTCAGATGGCCGGCTGTGTCAAGCAAGCAAGGGCGGGCGTGGAGCCATGGCACACTGCAACAATGCAACTTGGGTTCCAGGGCCCACACGCAGCATGCACGCAAGACCGGCAGCCGTCAAGGCAGCTAGGCAAGCCGTGCATGCCTGTATGTGGGCCGTGCCGCACCCAGCCCACCTGCATCACCAGCACTGCCTGCTGCCCTGTCTCCGGGTCCTGGAAGGGTACCGCAGTCACCTCCTGCCACACTGCCTCGCACTCCTCTGTCTCACTCGCCCCCGTGTTCTCGGTTTGGTGCTTAGCATCCTCTGGCGTAGGGACAGGGCCATACTCCCACTGGGCCGGGTGAGGCACATCCCAGCCCACACTCTCAGGCTGCTGCACCACAGCAGCTGCCAGCTCAGCTGCTGGTGGCTCATGAGCTACGTCACTGGCTGGCGTGGACAGTGCAGCGAGGGTGCGCCTGCCGCTGTGTGCGGCGCCAGGCGTATTGCCGGTGCGTGCACCAGGCAGCTGTGCTGATGCATCAGGTATGGGCAGCGCCTGGCCGAAGGCACCACCCCGCATGGCCCCTGACTCCATGCCAGCACCCAGCCCCTGCACGGGCGCCACCGTGTCAGCACTGCTGCTGCCACCAGACTCAGCCACATTGCTAAAGCCCACGGTGCTGAAACAGCCACTGGTGGACACAGGAGCCACCTGTACCATCACCCCTGTCTGTTCCCAATCTGGCCCTGCTGTTGCTGTCCGGATTAGATCTGAGCCCAGCTGTAGGTCTGAGTCATCAGCAGAGGAAAGCTCACGGGCAGGCTGTGCCAGCTGCAGGTCGGTCCTGGCATAGCCCGGCTGCTGGTCAGCACCTGGCGATGGCAATGGATCAGTGACATGCAGGCCCGTGATAAGTGCTGCCGGCGACGTCATGGCTGTTGTCTTGCCACGCATATGGTGGCTGAGGCTGCGGCTACCAGGCCCTGCACTACCTGCATGCTGCCACATAGTGCCGACGGTGTGTTCTGTGTAACTGGCTGAGTGGCCCCTCGCCTTACCAGCTGCTGCCGCTGCTGCTGCTGCTGCTGCTGTTGGGATGCCAGGGAGTAGAGAGCTGGCGCCATTGTGTCCTGTGGCAGCACCAGTGAAGCTGTGCTGACTGTGGCCACTGCTCGCAGTACGCAAGTGCTCGCGGCGTGAACTTCCCCCTGAAAAGGAACCGAGGGGTCCTCCGGCACTGAGCAGCGTGGCGAGGCGTGGGTGCAGGGTCGGCCGGCTACCAGACCACCCTTGCTCAGCACCTGCCCACCCCTCGCCCCCACCCAAGCTCTTGGTAGCAGCCGCAAGCATGGTGCGGCTGCTGTGCAAGTGGGCCAATTCGGCTGAGGATGGGACACTTGGGGCGCATGACATTGAGATACCAAGGACCCCGGCCTCAGAGACCGGTTTGCCAACAGCCAAGGGCATGCTGCGTCCCCCATGTCCTGATGATGTCAGCGGCCAATTCACAGACCCCGACTCAACTGGCAGCTGGGTAACAGGCAGCCCAACCAGGGCTTCAGCACGCATGGCTACTTGTGGCACCAGCTGCTGCCCGTGGCTGCTATTGCTGGGGCGGGTGCCGGCCATGGGTAGGGCTGCTAGGGCCAGCGTTGACAGGTGCGCCAATGGCACAGAGCCAGCCGCATGCGGTACCGTCATGGGCAGGATGCTTTCCTTGCCGGTTGGAGAGCATGGCAGACTCGGCAGTAGCGCAGGATCTGATGACGCAAGTGCAGATCCATTATGTACTGCCTGTACCTGCTGCTGACTGTAATAGCTCCCTCGGGTGGCACCCTGATGAAGGCTGCCTGTCAGGGCAGCTTGTGCCAAATGCGCAGTCCAATCAACGGACTGCATGGGCGCAGTGATTGCGGAGGTGCTGAACGGCCCACTTAGCGTATGGCCGGCTAAGCCTGTGCTGGGCCGACCCAATGCAGAAGATGTGCGGCCTTCACTAGACATGTAGGGCTCATAGCTGTAGCCGGATGTGGGGTAGGGGAGCATCAGGTGACCTGCAGGGTTGGGGCTGACTCTACGGGTTCGCGCCCCGCTTCCAGCCCCCGCTGTGCCACCCCACGCCGCCGCCTCGCCACCCTCAAAAGCCTGCACCAGCCAGCTGCGGCTGGACCGGCGAGAGGGTACATTTTGTGGCGAAGTGGCTGCCTTGACAGGGCTGATGATGTGGGTAGGACTGCTCACAGGTGTGCCCATCCCATAGCTGCGTGATGCCCACCTGCAACTGCCTTTGGGAGCCGTATTGCCATCTCCTGTCAAGCGCTCTGCACCAGGGCTTGGGCGCTCATTCAGCAGGAAGGCTGTGCTAGTCTCTGGCATGGACACAGCCCCGACCGGGCCGGATGCAGGGGCTGCAGAGGGCAGCGATGTGTTGCAGCATCCTGCCATGTCCAGCTGGGGTGCAGGGGCTGCTGCGGCCTGGCTGGAGCACACACGCACCACGTTACGATGCAGGACCGTGAGCGGTGCGGTGGGTGCGCGGCCGCTGCCCACTGATGAGTCTGTGACACTGATCCGGGGATACTCTGGGCAGCTCTCAGGCCCAGAGCTGGCTTCTGCTGCAGCTGTACTCAGGTCGCCTGCCGCTTGAGCACCAGGCGTGGTAGCCCCTGACAGCTGCAGAACACGGCGGGCATGCCCCTGAGCAGCAGCTCCGCTAATAGCAGCTGCAGGATGCTGCTGCTGGGTCGCATGCTGTGCCTCATGAGCCTGTGCCAGCTCCTCTACTGCCTCATGTGCCTGTAGGGGTGGGCTCCCCAGCGAGTAGGGCACCCTGCAGACACGGGTCCATGTTGAGCCTGACATGACAGCTTCAAGCAGCGCAGGCACCTGTGAGCACAGGAGCACACGGCAGCTGCGGGTGGTCACAACATTGCGAATAAGGACAGGTACCAGCAAATAGCTGCATGGCCAGCATGGCAGCTGGTGTTGGCATCCTCATGGGGGATCTGGCATCAGCCCGTGCACTGCCATGAGACATCAATGGCACAAACAAGACGATCAAGGATGTGCACAGTCTACACACCCACCAGCTCTCCCCCCTCCAGCCGCAGCAGCGCGCGCCAGAAGCTGCTGCCCTGCTCCCCGCGCCCGGCCCCCTTGCCCTCCTCCTGTTCCGCTGCCGCCCAGGGCTGCAACCGCACCGCCGCCTGCTGCTGCTGCGCCGCCAGACCGCCTGCGTACTGCAGGCTCGCCGCATTGAGCCACAACAGGTCACCTGAGACTGAGACCTGCGCGTGAGGTGGGGATGGAGGTATCTATCAGCGCCGGCAGCTCGGCACCCCGCACCACGCAGGCAGCCGTGTAACGTGGGTCACCAGTCAGGCCATGAGAGAGGTGTGATGCAGGGGCTGTCAGGGGTGTCACCCACCAGGGTTAGGCAAACTGGAGCAGCATCCAGCAGCTCACAGCACCGCTCCAAGCGGGCGGCCAGCGCGCGCTGCACGGGCGGCGCGTCTGCTAGTGCTGCCACTGCCGCTGCTGGGCCTGCTGCTGCTGCACCTGGCACTGTACTGCCGCCCGAGCTTGGGAAGGGGTGCCCAGCTGTGCTACAGCCGGCGTCTGAGCCCTTCCATATGGATGGGTTCATTGCAGGGCCACACGCGGACGCACTGCTTGTAGGCACGGCCCCAGGTGGCACGTGGGCAGTCTGGGCGGAGAGGTGTGGGAACATGGGGATGGAATGCATCAGAGGCTCCAGTGTGTGTGGTGAAGCTGCAGACAGACTGAGATGAGGGACAGCAGCAGCTGCGGCTAGCTGAGGCTGGTCTGGTGATGGCGAGCTTGCATAATGTGCGAGGGGTATGTGTTCCACGAGCAGTGCTGGCATCGCCTGCTCTTCATCCTGCTGCCGCCATGTGCAGGGCTGCAGCCGCAGTGCCTGCAATCGATGATGACCTGCGCCCTGAGCTGCAGCCGCAGGGCCATAGACTATTGCAACCGTGGACCCGTCACATGGCTTGCTGCATGCCTTCCTGCTGACCTGTGTTAAAATGGACGTAGCGACTGATGGGTTGGCCACCAGCGTCTCCTGAAGGTGTCCAACGTATTCCGTTGCACCACTGTTGCTTCTTCCACGCTGGGCCTGGACCCATATTGGCACCAGCGACTCCGTGCCAAGGGGAATTTCGACCGCCACGTCCACACACGCAGGGAGCTGTCGTCTGCTCCATGCATGGCTTCCAGCGAGGATGCAGCCAACCGCGATGTCTGGCAAGTTCGCTGAGTGGTAGCATGGCAGATGGCTTGCGTGTTGGGTTGTCACCAGGAGTGGTGCAGGGTCACAGGCACACCGTGCAGCCTGCGCTTGCGCGCTATTGATGCCTGCAATGGCATCGCCATCAATGCAGGTTCCCTGGTGCTTTCGAGGCGGTAGCCTGGCTGTAAAGCAGCGAAAGAGCCATTCCATGACCTGTTCTGCCTCTTTGGACGATGCGGCTCACGCGGTATGCAAGTAAGAGGTTTTCGTGACGCAGTTCATGTGTCATCTCCAGCCAGCACATGGGGGGGCCAAGGGCGTCTTGCCTTCTAATGCTGCACAACTGTGCGTGGCGCAGCTAACTCTTATCCTCTGTCCTCTCGTGTTGCATATCAGAGAAGTACTGTGAAGAGATGCCGACCGCCCAGGAGATTGGTCCGATGCCTAAACGTGTCATACTGGCGATCCTGTGCACAGGCATTACAGTCTGCTCACTCTCCCACCCTTATTTTCAGGATCTGAAGGGTGCGCCTAAGGTACCCAACTACCTTAGCTTA
>BDCZ01000327.1:19319-44040 GCA_001662365.1 Chlamydomonas applanata | reverse complement strand
GCCTGAGGGTTGAGACTGGGCGTTACGAGGGGTTGAGATGGCAGGACAGAGTGTGTGATAAATGTGATACGGGTGCAGTTCAGGACGAGCAGCATGCAATACTAGAATGCTCTTGGCACGCGGTGGAGGTAATCAGAGACGATTACAGGGATGTTTTGAACACGGCCGGAACGAGCATCAAGGAGCTCATGAAGCAGAACTGAATTAGAGTAGCAGAGTTTGTAGCTGACTGCATGGATCTGTATGATTCTGATTGGCAAGATCAACAAGATGAGATCAATGCTGTTGTCATCTAAAGGGAGACGGCGAGCGGCCCATCGCGGGTCGAAGGCCATGTAACCAAACAGTAACAGTAACAGTTATTTTCACAACCAAAGTTTGTCATGTGCTCAAGCGAGCATGCCACCCAGCAGCATGCAAGCGCGATGCACCCAAACCCGAACTCACACGCTCAAGACCTCAGGAGGTAAAAGCGTACACTGACATGGAGCGTACACTGATATGTATGGACGGAAGGGCGGTCTTCGCCTGGAGGTCATGGGGGATGTGCGTGGCCATTCCATCTGCATCATTGCATCATTCAATTGTATTGCGCTGCTGCATATAATCTTGCAGCCACCTAACCCCAGACCTATACCTCAAGAAGCCACTCAGCACTGGTGGTACTGCGCTGGTTGTTCGCAGTGTGCAGCATGCCAGCCGAGCAGAAGCATGCGACAGTGCGACACACGACACCATCGGCATTGCTGTGCCAGCGCCTGGCCAATGAGGTATGGCACCAAAACTTTGCCCACACTACACACTCAGCTCTCTGTGAGTGGTCAATGCAGGGATGCCAAATGCTATGACACATGCACCACCCAACCACAGACCATATTGGGCATTGGAAACAAAACGAAGCCTCAAACATCCGCAGCACGCGTGTTCAATGGGAATCTGGGCAAAGGTAAGATACGAGGCAGCACGTGTAAGCACAATGCACACCAACGACATGGGTGCATGGACCCGTAAGCACGTTGTAACTGCAGCATGGTAAAAAGCACATCAAGTGCAGGAGCACCCTGAAGTCTGCCATGGCCCCACTCAAGTTGCAAGGCCGACTTAACAGGCGGCTGCACAATCTGCTGGGAAATTCTTGAAGTTTGTTGTAAAAAACTGATTCGTTCACATTCTATGCACTTGCCGCCACAGGCTGGCAGGCATGAGCGCCAGGCAACAGTACATCCCTCAATCAAATTGATAGTTTACGTAGTGGCCAACTCTGCCTGTCAACCTAACCTCTTACCAGCTGCCCCATGGCTGAGCCCAGGCTTTGTATCCTCAATTAGTTCAATCCCACCCTTCACTCGTAGTACCTGGCCGCTCCTCAAAAATGTGCTCTCCTCCTCCTGTCGGAATGCTCATGCAAGCTGCGTCCTGTACTGCGGTCGACGCGGCAGCCGCGGTTGCAGCCGAGCGGTACGCATGCAGGACGGACAGGAATGCAGCACGCTTATCAGAGGTGGCAGGGCTGGTGCCCATGATGTTCACAGGGCCACCGTTGCCTGCAGTGCCAGCAGCAGTACTGCCACTAATGTCTCGGCCTCGTACCGGCGCGTGTACATCTGCAGTAGGTAGCTCGGGGCTGCATGCAAGCCCGCCTGCTACGGCCAGTGGCTGCTGCGGCTCGCACGTTGTGAAGCACGGGGTCCTTGACCGGCTGTTCATGGGCTGCGCCATGAGCCTACTGGAAGAGGCTCGAGCGTCTTGACCGCCGTGAGCTTGCTGGTTGATGGGAGGCGAGCAGGGATGGGAGGGTTGCTGGTTTGACGGCACGCAGCTGCCTTGCTGGACGCCACTGGCCTGTGTGTGCGGTATGGCGACCGCACCATCTGCAGCCACATGAGAGACACTCGCTCCTTCATGATGCATGTCTGCCGCGACATCTGACTGGTTGGAAGACAGCAGCCGGTGGAGAAAGGCCTGCAGGTGGGTGTCGTGTGCGGAAGCACGTCTGGCAGCACCTTCCCGACAGGGCGCGCCCCACGTGCCTGCTGCAAACCCCGCCATGCCACCTTCCCGCATGAGCCTTCCACATCCCTGCGCTGGAGAGCGTGCCATGCTCATGCTGCGCCGCCTGCCACGGTCCGACAAGCTGGTCGCCCCAACGACGCCAGGGTCCTGCGCCCGTGCACGCGAGGATGGCAGCAGGGCAGTCGCACTGAGCAGGGCCCGGGCTGTTATCCCTCCAGGCCCAGCGGCGCCACCAGATGCTGGGCCCGCACTCCCGCCCGGCCTCGGTGAGTTGCTGGGCTTGATGTGGCCAGCATAGAGGCTGCTGGTGTTGTGGAGCAAGTGGGTGGGGAGGCTTGACGAACCTCCGTCTGGAGCCACACTACTGCCCTTGCTTAGTGTCGCCGCCCAAGCACGTGTACCGCCGGCAACCGGACGCGGGGGCCAGCCCTCCAGCACATGCTCAGATGCCATGCTTCCCTCTGCATCTGCCTGCCCTCTCGCCCCTCGTCCATCCAGCTCATCCAGCCAGTCGTCATCACCTGCGTCAGCTGGTGCCACAACCTCAAGCTTGTCCCCCTGCACACCCAGAGCCTGGTTGCATTGTTGGGATGGCCCAAAACAGGACTGCACGCCCGCCTCTGGCGTGACCGTCAGGCTCTTCAACTGCTCCGACAGCAGACTGGTGTAGCTGGGACGATGTGCAGGAAGCAAGTTGCTGGAGGCCTCTTGTTGCATCTGCTGCTCCCATGAGGCACCCTCCTCATTGTCTGGCCTGCCGCCGTGGGGCTCGTGCCGCCGGTGAGAGCCCTGCCGTGCAGAAGCAGCCCCAAAGCGCAGGTGGTCCATCAAGTTGACCGGCGAGGTGCCTGCAAGGCCTGTGGCTGGTCCACTGGAGTCGCTTGCCCCTAACAACTCAGCTCCCGATGCCATCACGCTGACCTGCTGGTTGCTGCCGGGCCGGCGGCTTGCCAGCTGGCTGCTGTTTGAGCAGCGGGCACTGAGGAGGGAGGACAGCAGGTGCTGGAGGCTGTGGCTACCGCCATTCGTGCGTAGCTCGGGCACTGCCCCCCGGGATGCAGGCGCTGTGCCACCAGCCCCGCCTGGGACTGCATGGGCAATGAGGGTGTTTGCAAGGGCTGTGAGGGCGCCAGCCGCATGCGAGCGGGACTTGCGCAAGCCACCGCTGGCCCACCCGGTTGCACTCAACGTCAGTGCACCTTCACTGTTCTCAAAGGCCACAGACCCGCTGGCCGGCTCAGTTTCTTCCACGACAGGCCCTAGCATGGCCCAGTTGTTGCGGGCACACGCCATGTCAGGCGCAATCAATGATTGCTGCTGCTGCATGGCTGATGACGGCCCTACTGCCGAGCCCACGCCCATGGGGGTCCTGGCGGTGGAGAGAGGATCCAGGTGTGCCACTAATTCCGCATTCTCAGGCATGTTGAAGCCGGACATGTGGAAGCCGGGCATGAGAGGCGCCCACCCGCCTGGCTGCTGTGCAGCCTGGTCCAGCAGATACGTTTCCATGATCCCCTTGCCCTTGACTTCCACACCGCCTGTAGGCGTCCAGCGGTCCTCCAAGCCACATAGAAGCGCATGGGTGGTGGCAGACACATGGATGCGGCCAGGGGCACTGGTCGTTTCCATGCGGCTGGCTGTGTTCATGCTGTCACCGATGAGAGTGAACTTTGGAACGTGCTTGCCCACCAGCCCACTCACCACTGAGCCAGAGTGGATCCCCACGCGCAGCTGCACAGGCTGGCCGTTGTGCGGCATGAGCACCTTCTGAGTCTGTGCCAGCATATCGCGCGCGTAGTTGAGCACGCGCAGCGCAGCAAGCCCATGCGCCTTCTCGCAGTTTGCACCACGCGCCGCGATCTTGAACCCTTGTTCATCCTCCTCAAGCAAGCCACCCACCACAATATAGCAGTCGCCTGGTACAGAACATGCAGATGTGGCACGCTAGGAGTAAACAACGGCATGCTCGCACACATCAACATGATATTCTGGATGCAGCAGGGCACAAGGCGAGCTGGTGGTCAAGGTGCAGCAGCAGTGCGCCACACCACATGCGCCATGATGGGCGTACGATGTAACCAACACACACACACACCTGCTGTGTCGTACTTGGACACGCCGTGCTTGTCACACAAGCCATCCAGGGTCGCAAAGAGCTCTGTGATGAAGGTCATGACCACCTCGGGTGGCAGTGCATTGCTCATGGCAGTGAAGCCCACCACATCCGTGAACCTGTCTCTTACATGAAGCAATGCACAAGCACAAGAAATATAATGAACGTGAGCATCTGATGAAGATCGGAGCATGAGCAAGCACCATTTCCATGCACAGCAGGCCAGCCCATCAGCTCAGCAGCTTGTTGTGCCTCTGCACAACCAGAGAGCAACAATCAAACTCACATCACAGTCACGTTGTCATGTAGCTCGGCAACAGCCCCAAGCTCGTGCATGCCACCTGCACCAAGCAGGGTCCCCGCTCCCTGCCCACGCCGTGATATTTGCTCAAGCACATGCCTGCGAGCACAGCCAGCAGGGGAGTGCTCTGACATCTTTACAGCAGAGCAGCAGCAGCGTGCTAGGCACAAAGGGTCGTCACAGCAAGCAAGGCAGGTACTGGTGCAGATGCAACAGCCAAGCAGTGTCATCGCATGCGGGTAGCATAACATGGAAGCAACTGCAGCAGACAGGCAGTGGCGGCAGAGGTAGCCGCAGGACTGTCATCAGCGCGCGCACCGTGGGAAGAGCTGCTCCAGCATGTACAGCTGTGCCTCTGTCAGCTGTAGCAGCCGCTGCTCTAGCTCCGACCGCGCAGTCACGTCGGTCTGCAACCAGTAAAACATGGGTCAAGCATGGTTCATGCATGGGCCAAGGAGGGCATTCATGGGTCATGTAGGTGGCCGGGTCAAGCAAGCAAGGCACATTGCAACAGCGCAACTTTGGTGCCATGGCCCACACGCAGCAGGCACCACCCACCTGCATCACCAGCACTGCCAGCTGCCCTGTCTCCGGGTCCTGGAAGGGCACCGCAGTCACCTCCTGCCACACTGCCTCGCACTCCTCTGCCTTGCCTTCAGCATTCGCAACCCCACCAGGTGTACCACCAGCTGCGTCATTGCGTGCCGACAGCCTGCTGCCCTGCTCATCCAAGGACTCTGGAACTGGCCGCCCAACAGTCACCTCCTCGGTCGCCTCAGCTACATGCGTGTTGCTGGAAGGCAGCGAGTGTGCGGCGGAAATGCTCGCTGCACTGCCCCTGCCTTCTGCAGCGCCCATGCCAGACAATGGGGTGGCGTCGGAGATGCATGGTGGAGGTAGCGGCTGCACGGCCTGTACTGGCCCCTGCGTGCCTCGCCCGCCTGTATCAGACGCCAGAGGCGTGGTACCTGCAGAAGCAGGAGGCCCGGCCGCCTGGCTGCCTGCGAGGTTCCCGCTGGTAGCAGGTTTCAGCTGTGGGCTGGGCACGCCCCCACATGCAAGCTCAGTGTCAGGCTGCTGGGGCAGCATTACATCTCCATGACTGGAGCCAACTCCCCCAACTGTAAGTAGGGCGTGTACTGTGGTTGGCAGCAGAGGGGCAAAGGGTGTCTGGCAAGCCGTGGCAGCAGCTGGCAGTGGATCTGTGGCAGGGATGGGGACCATGCCGGTGGGTGCATAGGGCGATGCCATGCAGCTTGCTTGCATCTTCAGGCTGTAGGCCAGGGACCCCTGAGACAGCCTTGGCCCACCATTGGTCTGCTGCCTACGAGGACCGGCAGACATCCGCTCAGGATCGGAGGCCCAGCGGCTATTGTTACTGCTGGAAAGGGCGACGCGCCGCGTGGCGTGGAGCGGTGAGCTGCTCTCAGAGGTCCCAGGCCCTGCGTCGGTGAGGCTTTGTGTGCTCAGGCCGCCAGCCACATTGAAGGATCCACGGCGCGCGGCATGCCCCTGGGCCTTCCCACCGGTGAATAATGTCACGGGGCCACCTGCCCCGAGCAGAGTTACGAGGCGTGGATGCAGCTGTATGCTGGGGTGGCGAGTTGGCGGCGTGTGGCTGGAGGAGAGTGGCTCGCCTGTTGGTAGCCCGCCTTCCAAGCAGGTGGGTGCATGGCCGCTGTTGTGCCCCCGCTGACCTTTTCCAGATGTGGTAAGGGGCACCTGTGCTGCTGACAAGGCCCGATCCAGAGTGACTTCCCCGCAGGTTGTTGCTCGCATGGGCGGTTCCTGATGGGGCGACGCATTGGTAGGGGTGTGGGCTGCAGAGCTGGGCAGGCTCGACAAGGATGGCAACTCAATGTGTGCTGGGGCTGCAGGCACAGATCCATGGCGGCTGAGCTCTTTACCTTGATGCCAGCTGACCTCCCGGCTGCCATGGCTGGTGTCCTTGCCTGAGGTACCTGCCTCTGTCGAGCCGGTGCTTGCAGGCATACGAGGCAGCTGTGCATGCCCCACGCCGTCGACAGCCAGGCCCGAGCTGGCCGTGCCAGCGCTGAGCAGCCCGCTCGTGGGTGGTCCCAGCACCGCACTCTGGGCCCAGGTGCCTGACACGCTAGGCCTTTGGCTTGTGCTGGACGCATGTGCCTGTGCCAGGTGCTGCTGAGACGCAGATAAGGGATAGCCAACAATATGCTGTGAGCCGCTCATGGGGCCAACTATGGAGGCTGCTGAACGCCACGCCGCCGCCTCGCCACCCTCAAACGCCTGCACCAGCCAGCTGCGGCTGGACGTGCGAAAGGGCACGCGACCCAGGGAGGCTGGCAACCGCACATGCCCGCTCGTGGATGGGCTTCGCGTCAGGGGCAAGGGACCATTACTGCGCTTGGACACTGGGAACTGGCCTGAAATTGCGAACTGGCCTGACACAGTCCCTGGGCCTGTGTGGGTACTGTTGTGAGGCTCTAGGAGGAAGCCCCCCCCGAGCTCTGAGCCGATACCGGATGTGCTGACCCTCACATCCATGACGTTCACTGCTGTGGAGCCCATGCTGGGGTGTAGCACGTGCCTGGTGCCCAGGCTCGAAAGCAGCCTCGTGTCAGCCTCGGGCATGGGCGTGCTGGTGCGCTCCAGCCTGTCACCATGCGTCACACCCCGCATGCTCCCTTGCGACACCAGGCTTTGGGCAGCATCGTCCAGGGGCTCGGTGCCAGCTGCCTTGTCAGCTGTGGCCAGCAGCTGCTCGCCATCAGGGGGACCATCTGTGACTGCTCTGGGGAGCTGCGCGTGACTGTGCGGCTGCGATGGGGCTGCACTGGCCACCAGCCTCTTGTCAGGCCACAGCTGCACACTGAGAGTCGCTTCTGGGGATACAGCTGCAGCGTGCGTCGTCGGCATCTGGTGCTGCTGCTCGGCTACTTGCAGCGTGGCAGCAGCAGCTGCTGCGCCAGCACCACCGTCGCAGCTGCCAGCGGGAGATCCATGCGCCTGCGTACTGCTAGCACAATAGAAGTTGCTGATATCTGGCCCGTGGGCTGCTCGGGACAACGGCATGGACGAGGGCAGGGGCTGGGCACTGCCCAGCATACCGGGTACTCGGCACACCCGCGTCCAAGACAGCCCTTCCATCACGGTTTCTAGAAGCTCTTGCACCTGCGTGAAAGCCGCCAAGTTTAAGTCGTCACATGTCAGTTGTTGCGTGGAACGGTGGACAAGAGGCACAACAGCAGCAGGTTCTGCGGCTGCCATGCAGCACAGTGCAGCGAAGCACAGCACAGCGCAGCATAGCACAGCACATGCAGCGTGCGCCAGGCAGCAGCACAGACACAGCTCAAAGGTGCTTGGACAGATGCTGGCCAGCAGCTGGCAGCACACCCACCAGCTCTTCCCCCTCCAGCCGCAGCAGCGCGCGCCAGAAGCTGCTGCCCTGCTTCCCGCGCCCGGCCCCCTTGCCCTCCTCCTGTTCCACTGCCGCCCAGGCCTGCAACCGCACCGCCGCCTGCTGCTGCTGCGCCGCCAGACCGCCTGCGTACTGCAGGCTCGCCGCATTGAGCCACAGTAGGTCACCTGAGAGTGACACCTGCGCGTGGTGGGAGGATGGAGGTATCTATCAGTGTCAGCAACAGGACAGCGCGCAGGCAGTTGTGTATCGTGGGTCACCAGTCAGCCCCATGAGTGATGGGGTCACCCACCAGGGTTAGGCAAACTGGAGCAGCATCCAGCAGCTCACAGCATCGCTCCAAGCGGGCGGCCAGCGCGCGCTGCACGGGAAGCACTTCTGCTAGTGCTGCTGCTGAAACAAGGGGCCCGAGGCCGCTCTGACTCGAGGGCAAGGCCGACGCCCGTCTGACGGTGCGTGCATGGGCCAGCTTGCTGCTTGGGGTTGCGCGTACAGCGGGCAACGGCATGCGCTGCGTCACAATACTGGCCTGGGGCGCTGGCTGCTGCTGGATGAGGCTCCCTGCTTGTCGCCCAGCTGCAGGCAGGCTGCTGTGGTGCGAGGCGGATGCGGCGGCAACAGGCGCGGCTGGCACTGGTGTGGGTGAGCCCATGATGGCGAGCTGCTCAAGCAACAGAGCAGGCTGCCCCTCCCAGGTGCATGGCTGCATGCGCAGTGCTTGCAGCCGGTTGCCTCCGCCCTGCTGCTGCCCGGATGGCCCATAGGTGATGCAGGTGCTGGGCTCGCATGGGCAAGAGCTTGTGATCGCTAGGTGCGCATGCAAGCTCAGCTGACTGATGAGTGTGGGATCTGCCAGCAGCAGTGCCTGTAGACCCAAGAGGTAGTCATGGCTGTGCTGGCATTCGCCTTCCCGTACCCAGGCAGGCACCAATCGTGGCCCCTCCAAATTGTCGGACGTCTGAGCGTCATGCAAGAAGTTTCCGTGGGACCCAGCTGTTGCTACCAGAAGGACGCAGCCTTGTGCAATGCTGGGCAGACAGCCCGCATTGTAGGTATGCTGCTTCGCCCCAGCGTCAGCAGGCTGCTGACCAGGTCCAGCAGCAGAAGGTCCAGCAATAGGTGTCACCGCAGGGCAATGAACGTCGCTGCAGCGCTCCCCAGATGCCCGCCGACGGGTTACCTCTGTTGCCTGCTGGTCCTCAAGGATAAGTGGCGTAGCAACTGCAGCAGTAAAGCAGGATCGTAGCCATTTCATCTGCTCTGTGCAGTGAACCAGGGGTATCCCCAAAGTGCATGAAGTTTTACAACATCGTTTCAGCACGGAAAGCAGTCAAATGGCACACGTCTTACAGCCTGGTGTATGGTTTCAATGTGCAATATTACTAGCAAATCAACTTTCCGTGGCACACCCTGCTCATCGCGTGTGGGAAAAGCGCAGTGAAATGTATGTGGTGTATGTGGATGTGTGTGGTCTTCACGCTATGCACAAACCTCACGACGAACACGGCTAGCTCGTATGCATTCTGGGCACAAAAAACACGCTCTGCTTGAGGACATGCAACTGCCAGAATGATGTGTGCACCACGCAGCTATACACGTCCCTGAATGACATGCCTCCAGTTCCCACCTCCTGTGATGATGAACCCGCTGCTACGCAGCTGCGAGTCTCCTTTTCAGTGACCAACGAACTCATCAACCCCTCAATCTCGGCTGTCAAGTCACAAGATCACTGCCAGACACCACATGCTCCTGCCTCCAGCTCCTGCCGGCACTGCGCTAGCAGCTGCTGCTGTGCAACGAGCTGCCGCTGCTGCAAGTCTGTGGCTGCCAGGTGGCCAGCCAGCCGGCCCAGCTTGAACACAGCCCCCACGACTTGGCCATAGCTAGCCATGCCGCAATCATAGCAACGGGCGTCAGCCAACAACCGCAGCAGCACGCCAACCGTGATACCACCGCCACTGCTGCCAGGGGCAGCACTGCCATGAGCCCCATGCCCACCATCCGCGGCAGACGGCACGCAGCTGTGACTGGGGTCCAGAGCACTTGATCGAGCTGGGCCGGCAATGGACCCTGTGTGAGCAAGGGCTCCGTGTTCGGGAGCCTTTAAGGGCTGGTCGCTGCTGCAAGGTGCTGCGCCCTCCCTGACGCCCCCCACAGTCCTTCCATCCCGGGCGCATGCTGCTGGAGAGCCAATCATGGCTGTGGATCGGTCTTGTGAATGGCCAACACGGCTTGTGTTGGGGGTTGGGGGTGGGAGGGGTGTAGACACAGAACTGGCAGAGCTGAGCCGCACCATGCCTGCCTTTTGCTGCAGTAGCTGCAGCCGCTGCTGCACAAGTGAGGCACGTGCTGCTGCTGGCTGTGAGGGCGCAGTCGGCTGTGACGTAGTCAAACCCACTGCCGCGACACCAGCCACAGCCATGTCCACCCCTGGCCCGGCACCAGGTGGTTGTGACGGCAGCGGTTGTGGCACCCCTTCGGCCGGCAGTGACAGCGTACCGCGTACCGCTGGGTGGCTTGTGCCAGCATGGAGCACGCGTGTCACAGCTGCCCACTGCGCCTGCTCCAGGTCTGACCCGTCCAGAAGGCAGCTGAGCGCCGCCACAGCAGCCTCCACCGCGCGAACCAGCTGTACTGCCTGTGAGGTGTCCTGCAGTACGGCTGTTGCAGACACCCCTGCGGCTGGTGCGCATACACGGCCCTGTGCCTCTGCACCCGTCGGGCCAGCAGCAGCCATGGTTGCGTGTGGCGAGCACAATGCCGCTGTGCCCCGTGATGGCCGTGGATGCAGCCCGTGCACGCCGCTGCTGCGGGGTGCGCGCACGCTGCCCCTGAGCTGTTGCAGTGCTAGGGATGCACCCAGCCGATGGCCGCTTGGCAGGAGGGGCATGAACGGCACGCCGCCTGGGCGAGCCTGCGCTGCTGCCGTGGCAGCCACAAGTGCTTGGGCACTAGGGATGCGAGGTGGGGCAGGGGACAGACCTCCCTCTTGCCCTACCTCTTCCCCTGAATCAACTTTGCCCTCTGTAGCGTTTTGATCCACCCATGGTGCCACTGGTGATACAGGGGCCTGAACGTCAGGGGCGACCCCGACCGCCTTGATACCTGCTGCGCCCACCGTCCAGGGGAATACAAGCGGTGGGGCTTGGGCTTGCGCTGCTGGTGCTGCTGGTACTGCTAGGGCAGCTGCTGGTGCTTGGGTTGGATCCCCGGTGTGCTCCCTGTCACTGTTGGGCCCTGGGGCACCACCCAACACCTCCTCAACTGCCACCTCCATGGCCACATCTGCCAGCTGCCGTACACCTGCATCTTCTGCGCTGCTGGCTCCGTCAACCTTCACTCCCTCCGCCTTTGCATCATCTTCCCCCCCATAGGGCTGTGCGCATAATGTGCGAGCCCGTTTCCTGATGGCCAGCCCTCCGTCCTGCTCCCCCACCACCTGCTGCTGCTCCTCTGCACCTTGCCCATCCCCGGCCCCCTCTCTATCCCCACTTGAACGGTCGGGGGACAGTCCTCCTGCAAGGACTGCCACAGCAACAGTAGCTGAGGCGCAACCAGGCCTGGTGTCCCCCTCCTCCTCATCTTCTTTCCCGCCCACCTCCCCCTCCTCGACCAACCGCCCCAGCTTGACAACCTCAGGCAAGGCCAGCAGTTGCACCATGCTCACCTGTCCCCGCGGCCGCTTACGGCCACGCCGCCGCCGCGCGCTGATGCGGGCGGCAGGAACTGCGTCATCTGCCTCTGTCCCCATGGCATCAGCCCCACCTGCCCCAGCCTGCTCCATGCTTGCCTCCACTCCCTGGAACCCATCCTCACAGTCATTGTCCTTGCCGGGGCAGTCCTTCTCCTGCCCATCCTCCTCCTCGTCCTCCTCCTCCTGCCCCTCCTCTCCCTCCTCGTCACCCCACCCCTCATCATCACTGCCAAGCTGCACTTCCTCCTCACCCTCCTCACTCATTTCCTGCACCTCATCGCTGTCCCCATCACTGACCCCGGAGAGAGAGAGTGAGGTGGCAGGTGTGCCTGAAGAGGATCCTGACAGCTGTAGGCTGTGGGTCTTTGAGGGTGGTGGTGCTTCATCCCGTCCAACTTGCATGACAGGACGCCGCCTACCATGACTGCCTCCCATAGCAGTCCCACTGCCAGGTGACCCCGCTTCAGACAGCAGCCATGTGATGGCCTGCAAGAAAGCAGTATGGCAGGTGGGAGCGGTGATCCATGGTAGTGCGGGTTGCAGATGGCATGCGCGCAGCATGGGCCGCCAGACCGCATGTAAGACCGCGCCCGCATGCTACTGATTGGCGCACAGCGCAGCCGCTGCTTTGTCCACAACCATGAAACAGGCCCTGACCAGCGCCTGTTCACGGGCTGATTCTGCAGGTTGACTCTAAGCAATGGAGTCAGGTCAGCTGGGGCATGCAGCCCCCAACCAGGAGGCATCAGCCTCCTGCAGGCGGGTGGGCATGTGCTGCTCCTGTCAGACGGACTTCCAAGATCATCCCAAGCTGTGTGTCGTGCAGTTTGCCCGGTTCACACTGCTGCCTCCCCCCCACACGCACACACGCACCCTTACGTCATCCTCTCCCCTCACCCCCCCGTCCCTGCCCAAATACCTTGGGCCGTGAGCGCTGAATACACGAAGCCCCGCCAAGCGCAACCTCATAAGTGAGGTAGCCGCCGCGGGGGCCGCGCGAGGGGCACGGGTGCTTGCGCACACGCATCGTGGACGAGCCGAGTGCCTCCAGCGCGCCCTCTGCAGCCACCACCGTGTTGTTCATATGATCACCGCCACCGCCGCTACCGTTGTCATGTGCTTGTTATCATGTGTTTCAAATCTTTGAATACATCACCACCCACAACCCATCGTTGTGAGCAGCAACTGAACGCCTGACACCCCGCAGCATCCCACGACATCCTACAACAGCTGCGCACCCTTCTCCTCCTCTCCCATGCCCTCCAGCCGCCGCGCCAGCTCTAGCTGCAGTTCCCCCAGCTCAGCTCGCAGCGCCTCGCCCACCAAGTACCTGAGTACATGAGATTACCAGCAGGGCCCGTGACTGTGTGAGCAAGGAACCTTGAACCGTCAGCTGGGAGCAGCCTTGGCTGGCTAAGCCCCCAGCTGTGGAAGTTATAAAACGGTGTCGGTTGTGGCATGCGTTTAGTTGCGCACACCATGGTGCCGGGCAGATGGGTTGGGCCCAGCTGAGCGGGGTAGCCCAGGCTGCAGAAGAGCGCAGTGATGAGTGAGCTGTGCAAACCAAACATGAACGATACAGGTGAAACAGCGATTTCTTGGCGTGCCTGAATTTGAAGGGGTGGCCTGGAGGCTGGTTGTCCTCCTCAGCACCCTCCCCAAGGCTGGCTGCAACTGTCACCGCCACTGCTGGCCGCACGGGTCGTACACGCGGCACAGCCTTGACTGTTGCCACGGCGTTCAGGCTGCCATGGTGGTGCATGCCGTTGCGCCGCCGGTTGTACGTCTCTCGCGCGCCTGCACCGGCGCCTTCCCCGCCCTCCCCAGCCCCTTCCTCCTTAACCACATCTGGGGGTCCGAATAGGAAGGCGCACGGCGTGTGGGTAACACGTAGGATGCGGCCGGGGGCCAGTGCAGCAACGTCTGCAATCTCGGCCCGTACACGTGAGTCCAGGATGTGGACCAGCGACGCTGTCTGACCCTCCAGCTGCGGTACAGAGCAGTACATGGCGGTGCAGTTGGCACGGGGCAGTACAGGGCGGTATGCATGTCCAGGACCGGTGGGCGTGCGTGAGGAGGTCAGCGCAATATGGTCAGGGTGGCATGCCAGTGTAACAAGTCAAGCATGCCCATGGGAAGCATGACCAGAGCCTACAGCACCCTTCCCCCATGCCACACCCAGTCACAGTGCCTGTGTACCATATGGGGTGGCTTGTACACCCGTACCTAGCTACCTACTGCCAGCGCACCCAGTCACAGCATATGAGTACACCAGAACAGTATGTAGTACACCTAAATAGTACACCAGAACAGCAGCCGTGACATGACACCCAACTAAGGTCTGCAGCGCCCTCCTGCAGCACTGACCTTGACCACCTGCCAGAGTGTGTAAGCACCGTCTGCTTGCTCCCGGTACGCCACAAAGCAGCGCACGAGGGACGCAGACGGTACGCCTCCATTGGCCACAATCCCAGATGCCGCTGGGTACGCTTCGCGAACAGCCTGCTGGCACATGTATGTGTGCATTGTGTGGCCATCTGCAATGGCTGATTGTTCAGCTGAAGCTGGGGCTCGATTGCAGCGCATGCAATCAAGCGTGGCGGGACGCGCTGCACTGCTGCCACCTGGTGAGCAGGCTGTGAGCCCGTAGGTGATATGCAGCAAAACCCCATCGCACGCTCGCTTGCTGACATGCAGGTTTGAGCTGCCTTAGCGGTTGGTGCCCCATGCATACATTGATATAATTATTTGCCCCATGCATCATGATCTCAAAAACCCTGGTTGCGATGTTGGTGTCCGAACTGACCGATAACTTCGCACCTTCTCGTTTGTATATGTGCCGCGGACGAGCAGATCCCTCGTCAGGGCGGTGTGCTCCTGTGCTGTCAGTTGAGCTCCCACAACCTCACCCACGCTCTTGTAAATGCCAGACTCCGTCAGCACCTTGATGTTGCGGCGCCAATTTTTGCTGCCGCTTTGCGCAAGCCTGCAAACATGCACGCACAGAGGACAGTTCAAAAAGGTGTCCGCAGGCAGCCGCGCCACATGCGCACGCCCCAAACGCGCACACAACCTGGATGATCTCTGCCAGCCACCATCGTTGCACCGTTGTGCGCGTGAGCAAACCGATCCCGGTTGCCTGCGCAAATGCGCGCGTAGGCATACTGCGGCCCGCACCTCTCAAAGTGCGCTGGGGTGATCCGCGATGGTGTGTTTTCAACATCAACGTACATCGCCACGCTGCCCTCGCTACCTCTGATCCAGATGAAGTCTCCATAGAGCACTTGGTTTGGGGCTTGCCATTGGTTGAGACTAGTCACATTGATGCGGCACTTCATTGTTATTGCCATCTTCAAAGCATCCGATCGTTCTTTGCTTGTGCAGCGATGTTAGCGGGCGGTTTCTGTCATCACGAGCTGGCCATGCCGTTTGCAGCCAATGATCAACCTTGCACGTGTGCACACAGCATGGTTTGACTATAAGAGCTAAAACAGCACGAATCCTGAACCCTACCTGCTAAACCCCGTCTCCAAACCCTGGGTTAATCGTCCACGCGTTACGCCGGTCAGCGCAGAGAGCGGCATCATGTTGCAACGGCAGCCGCTTGCACGGCGAGCAGCGGCCACTACTAGGCCAAGGACGCAAGTTCTCTTGCATGCGCACCCCAGTGTGGACCCGCTCGCGGTCAGCGATGGTATCTGGAGGCAAGGCAAAGTGCTACCCATCCACAGCGAGGGTGACCTGACTAAAATCCTTTCTGAGCAGAAGGAGCGACTGGCGGTGCTGATGTGCAAAAGTACGTCCTGCTGTATGGATCCGATATCCCAAAGGGCTGCCTTCTGTGGACGGGGATGAGGTTGGGCTGTCCTGCTCCCGCAGGCTCGCACTGCAGGCCTTGCAAGAAGTTCATGTCCACGTACTACAAATTTGCAACCAGGTTCTCGGTGAGTTGTGGATGGTCATGCATTGATCTGGTGTACAGTTCTGACTCAGCCAATGAACCAACCCTGTCAAGGCACTGCACGTCTGCAGGACTGTGTGCTGCTAGAGATTACTGGTGACGAGAACCCAGACACGCGGAAGATGATGGTGAGGTCTTTGTTGATGATAGCGGAGCGAGGCGCATGGTGGTCGACACATACCGCCATGCCATGCAGGGCACGTCGCATGGATGGCCTCCCTGCACGTCACGTGCATGGCAGCAGTGCACAGGGACCTGCCAAGTGCCATGCCAAGTCGGCCTGCAGTTTGCTTTGAGTGCCGCGAGCACTGCTGTATGCTGTGTCACAGCATGTTTCCTCCTGCCTGAGCCCTGCAGCCCTGTACCACCCCACTACTCACAGATGGACCGAAAGGTCAAGGTCACCCCCACCTTCTTCATCTACAGGAATGGCGAGCAGGTCAGATATGCACTTCATGCGTGTGCATGGCATGCCCCTGAATCACAATCATTGATGCACACTCCATGCGTGTGGTTCCCTGTTGGCGTGTCTGTCATTCTGGCGCATATATTCTGGGATTCTGGCGCATATATTCTGGGCCACACGCTCTTCAAACCGCGCACCCCGTACTGTACTACTGTACACGACACTTTGCTCAGACTTCTGCCTGGCACCATGTGCAGATCCACTCAATGACGGGCACTGCGAACGGGCAGCTGCGGGACGCCATCCTGGCCCGCCTGAAGGTGCGAGTGCAGGAAACTGGGGACATGAACCAGCACATAGCACTCTTAACCAAGTTGGGTTGCTGCACCACAAAAGGATCGCAGGTGTCGGTGGGCACAAGCATGCAGGTCGGCCTGTTGCGTGCTGCTCGTGCGCAGCGCACTGCCTGCGTAATGTGTGCTGCCACTGGCAAGGCACTGCATGGGTTATAGGCATGTGGCACCCCCAAGAAGCAGACTACGCAGCTTTGGCTGCATCCTCATGCATATCTCATACCCCCGTTGCTTGGCATGTAATGTTATATCGGCATGCAATGTCATATCGGCATGTAACGTCATATCGGCATGTAACATTTCACCTGGACACTTGTGCCCTGGCCAGGCGGATGAGGCGGGCCGTGAGTGGCAGGAGCCCGAGGTGTCTGCTGATGATGACGATGATTGAACTGGGGCCCCAGGCATCAGTATCCCTTGCGCAGCGGTCCCAGCAGGCCAGCCCAGCCGTGCCACACAGGCGGCAAGGGCAGCGCTTATTGAAAGCGCGTGGCGTGCACGGCGCAGCAGCCCGTGGGTGCTGTGGTTTGACTCGTGACAGTGTTTTCCTGGGTGTGGTGCAGAGTGAGGGATGAGAACATGCAATGACCAGCTGGTACTGCAGTGTCACTGGCTAGTGGGTCCAGCTGCAGGGGTCTATATGGGGGGATGCAGGGGTTGCACACCCTTCACCCCTGCTTGCTGCAGCGGCGTGCTATGGCAGTGCGCGCACGCCAGCATGGGCACAGTTTTGTCTCAAGTGTTTGTGAGTGGTCCAAAAGTGGTCTGCAAGAGTGAGCATAGGCATCCACGAGAGCTAGAGTGCATGATAGCAGTGCATGGCCATCCAGCAGCAGGTGGTTCTCCCATTCTTTCACGTCTGATCAAAGGTATTCATCCGTGGAGCGTAACAATGTGTAACACAGCTCTGCAGTTTCCCGTGTGCTTGCATGTCCTCCCTGACCCTGCACCCAAAAGCAGCAATGCCTGCTTGCCTGCCCTGCCTTTCACCAGCCCCCAAAACCCAGCGCACAGTCAGGCCGCCTGGTCTGGCTGGATACGATCCCCAAAGGCGTTGTTGACCAGCAGCACAGCTCCCAGTCGTGCGCTACTCGGTGGCTCACTTCGCCACACCTGTTCCCCCGCCGAGGTGGGTGCGATCGCCCTGGAGCGCAAGCGACCCATCCCCCGTAGGTGGCCTCAAAAGATGACGACATAAACCCAGGGATTGGATCATGTGGCGATGATTCGCTGCAGCTGCGCGACCAGCGCGTCGACGTGGCGTTCCGTGCGCAGGGCATCCCTCGTGTACGCCGCCTGCTCGTCTGATGCCAGCTGCGCTAGAGTGTCGGCGACGTGCTGCCGCCGCAGCGCGCGCACCTGCAGCACGCACCCAGCCGCAAGCAGCGGCAGTCAACATCTGCCCCAGGCCGCCAGCAGCAACGATCAACGAAAAATGGCAACTGGCTTCTTGGGGCGGGCTGCACATGCATGGCCACAGTGCAGCAGGGGTGCGGTGGCTTCCAACCCACCACCAGGCACCTCATACATCAGGTACCGCACATACCAGCAGCACAGACCCCATCCAACGCACGCCCAGTTGCACAGCCATGCCTACCCCCACTCGCCATATATATTATAGAACAATATCGGATACGTGTTATTATTATAATTAATATCGGATATGGTACAGTAAAATATATACAACATATAACTGTATA
This sequence comes from Chlamydomonas applanata, assembly GCA_001662365.1. Lineage (NCBI taxonomy): Eukaryota > Viridiplantae > Chlorophyta > Chlorophyceae > Chlamydomonadales > Chlamydomonadaceae > Chlamydomonas > Chlamydomonas applanata. The sequence goes on along the minus strand of BDCZ01000327.1, from coordinate 26,102 downwards.
TACATACGCGGCCGCACCTCAGCGCCCGTGTCCCGCCGCGCATCCGCCGCGTCCCGCTCCGCGCGCAGCCGCCCTCGGCGCTCCACTGAGACCACACCCTCCAGCAGTGCCAGCAGCTCCAGGTACTGCGCCTCGGCACGCCTGGAGTGGCAAATGCGTGCATGGCGCACGTGCACACACTTGGCACCCAGTGTGCCACAACGCACAACTGAAAACACGAATGGGCCACTGCGCAGCGGGCATGGCCATGCATCCCCCTGCCACCTGATTCTCACATCAGTCTCATATCAGTGCGAGTGCAGACTGAGAGCAGTCACAGCTGCATGGTGTATTGGCGCATTCAATTAGCACCAACGTGGTGATACCAATTTAGCCAAATCACCCGCACCTCAGCCGTGTGAGGTATGCCTTCATCTGCTGTGCTCGCAGCCGCCGCCCCTCACGCCGCAGCGCCAGCAGCGACTCCTTTTCAGCCTCCACAGCCTGCAGGGGGGGTTCAGGGGTCATGGGTTGGGGTTTCAGGTCTCAGGCTTGCATTATGGTTGCAGGTTTCAGGCTTAGGGCTGGCCCGAGGGTAGCGGGTGTTCAAGGCTCGAATGTGCTGAGTTTACAAGAGGCCCTGCAGCTGAGTAGTACCGTAGCACCAGTGGTACCAGCAGGGCAGCAGCAGGTACAGGCATATCATCCAGAATCAGCCACATAATGACACCAAATAAGCCACCAGTATGATGGCGGCGTAAGAAGCACTGGGTACCATACACCCAGTGCGCCAACTATGCCCAGTGACTGCACACTTACCTTGCACTGGGCAGCAAGCAAGCAAGGGATTCAAAACGCGACACAATGCCTGCATGCACAACCCTTCCCCCTCACCTCCATAAACATTTCTAGTTGATGGGCTCCGGCAGGCAGATGAATCTGTGAAACGCCGTGTTATTATTATTTTTTACCTCCATGAACGCCTGCCGCAGTGCCGCCTCCTGCCGTGCAGCTGCGCGCACGCGGCGGGCGCGCTCTGCCGCCTTCCACTCCGCCTCCATGCGCGCCATGCGCAACTCCCCCACGCGCTCCTCGTACGCCTATCACACACACGGCAGCGCAGCGCAGTGCAAGGTTCGACCCCTCAAGGCGCCAATTTTTACCAACGTGGCGGTCAGGCCATGTTTCAGGGAGCAGGCAATGCAGGGTAGGATGTGAGGGTGGAGCTTGGCACACCCATGGCTCAGAACTAGGAGGACCAGCAGCATGACCGGAAACGCAGGCGCAGCAGCCATTGCTGCCCAGCCCCGGCGCCCAGCATTGCATGCAAGAGCCCTGCTTCAAGCCCCCCCTCCGCTGGGAGACCCCTCTTCATCCCCTGTCCAGTCCCACCTGTGCGCGTGCTTCCAAAGCATGCCGCACGTCACGCGCCGCTGCATCGCGCTTTGTGCGCGCGACCGCGTGCTTCAGTGCAGTCCTGGCACGCAACAGCGCGCGCGCCTCGTCCTCCTTGGCCTCCGCCTCCGCCACACGCATGCGCGCGGCCTGATGTTTCTCATTGCCCCCCTGTGCCAGGTTGTACACGTGGGCCAGCTTGGCAGCCAGGGCACGATTGAGTGCTGCCTGGCCTGGCAAGCCAGCAGGTGTGGCGCCTGGCGGCACCCGAACCATGCCCTGCATTGCACCCAGCAGACCCGCACGCCGTGTACGCAGCCCAATCGCAGGCGCCGCACCCCCCAGCGCCGCTGTGTACGCCTCAGCTGCCCGACGCGCAACTGGCTTGCTTCTGAGCTTGCCACCCTTGGTCTTCTTCTTCTCCTTTCTCCTTCCGAGACCGGGGACTGCAAACAAGCCTTGGCCGCACCCTTCATCTTCCTCACCATAGCCGCCATAGCCGCTCCGCCCGGTGCCCTCACCATAACCTCCAAGAGGCTCCTCAGCCCCAAGTGAGCTCACATCCCAGCCACCAGCCAGGTCATGCAGCACGTCCCGCTCCTCCCCATCCACAGAAGACCCCGCTACGCCCCATCCATAGGAGCCTTGTCCCTCAGATCCCTCACCACCTGCTGCACCCCCCACGCTGCCAGCGCCACCAACAGCTACCCGGCCCTCCTGTAACTGCTCCTCCTCCAGCTGTGCCTGTAGCCGCTGCAGCTTCTCAATGGCCCGTACCTCCTCCTGAAGATCAGCGGGCACTGGGGCCGCTGACTCCCACAGCCCGGCGCCACCCCCACCGCCACTCTGCTTAGGCCCCAGCCTGTCAGCAGCAGCCACCTGCAGTGCAGCTCCACCGCCACTTGGCTGAGAGCCACGCACATCTGACGTGCTCGTGCCTGCCTGCGACTGACCAGGCTGTGCAGGGGTGGCAGCTCCGGGGCCACCCCCTGCTGAGGGCCAGGCTCCGGTTCTGCTGAGCCGAGTTTTGGTGCCCAGCTGCTGCGACGTCACACGTTCGCTCGCGCGCTGCGCCTTCTGCAGCGCGGACGCCAGGCGCACGAGACCTGGGCTGGCCGAGTCACGTGCCACGCGCTGTAGCAGTGTTGCCACGTACCCGAACGGCCCGCCCACGCCTCCATCCGACATTGACTGCTGCCGCATTGCGGCCGTCGCCTCGGCGAGACCGCGCCCCACCTGCTCCAAGTCACTTACATCCAACACGTGGTCGTTTGAAGTTGCGGGTGCGCTGGATTGCGGCGCGCCCGATGCACGCCGGCTACTGGTGCGGTACGCTTCTGGCGAATATGAGCCCCGCGCCAGCTCAGCTGCTGCTACCTCCACCCGCGCCCAACGCGCGTCCACTCCAGCGTGGTTATGCAGCGGGCTGGTGTCTGCCATGCCTGCAGCCACACTGACCGTTGAGTGACGCCGTTCTTGGTCCTGAGCAGGCAACGCGTCCCTGCCATCCCCAGCGTTGCTCGCAACAGCCACCTGTCCGCGCACCCGAGCACTGGCCTGCGGCAGGGGTGCATCAGCAGTTGAGCGCCTGCTGGGGCCTGCGCTGCCCGCTGCCCCTGCTCCGCCTTTCTGCCCACCCCCGCTGACGGTCGGCCTGGGCACCAGGTCCGCTGCACTCTTGCTGTGCTGCGTTGCACGTCGGCTGGTCAGCCTGATGGCTTCCTCATATGTCATGGAATCGACTGTGGTGCGGCAGGCACGCAGCGGGGTGGGGCAGATGTCGGCATGCTCAGCATGTGCATGCCCCACCTGAACGCCACTGTCGCTGGCTGCCGCTGCTCCGGCAGCAATGCCCGTTCTGGCAGCAGCAGACAGCGGCGGTGCGCTGGGAGCACTGGGGGCAGGCGCTGACCCAGGCTCTGCCTGATGTACATGCACATATCGGATCTCATATGGCCCCTGACTGCCCCCTTGCCAGCCTGTGACTGGTGCTGGCATGGTAGACAAAGGCACAGGCACCGGCACTGGCTGGAACCACATCGGATGCTGCATCATCCCTGCCGGGTGATGGGGCATGGCTGGGGCCCCCGGCATTTGCGCAGCCACGGCCGGCATAGCAGGGTACGGCTGGCTCTGGTAGAAGGCAGCTGCTGCTGGGTATGGTGGCGCAGGCTGGCTGTGGACTAAGGGACGGTGTGTGGCTGCAGCTGCATAAGATGTCGTAGGTGGGTACTGGCTCTGTGGTGGCACTGAAGGCCAGTGGCTCCGAGTCTGCAGGGCGCACAAGGAATACAAATGCATCACAGCACCAGGAATGCAAAATCTGCTCTTGTGCTTGACGCGCACCATGCCGCCTGATGCCATGCGTGCTACTATGCATGTGACAATTCACAGGCTTGTGGGATTATCATCACAGGTACTGTGAGCCAGGCACCGTGAGACATGGTACTGTGGCATGTGACGGGCTGTGAGCCATGCAAGGGAGGGATACAAACGGCACAGCTAGTCGCACCGGTGTGATATGGCTGCCGGGGCCCGCGGAGCCACCACGGCCAAAGCTCGCCTCGGTGGTTGGGCTGGACCCCTGATAAGATGTCTCATAGGTGGGTGGGGAGGAAGGCGGTGCGGGCTGTGCGCGCTGACCCGTCTGGGAGGTGGGTGCAGTGCCTGTGGCATGTGCAGCCCTCTTGCCACCGCCCAGTGCGGCGAGCAGCTCCAGCCTGTGAGGTATGCACACACCCGAAATACGCTGCATGCTGGAGGCCCTTGCAAGGACAGTACATACCGTTTTATAGCATCTTCAGTGACATGCAAGCAGCAGCAAGCAGGCCACGCACCCATGATGACGCCGAGCTGATGGCTGAAGTTTGAAATGGATCATGAAATACTGTCGAAGAACACGGACATCGTACTAAAATATAACACTGCGCTCGCCTGTCTCCTGGCCACCTACATGTCCATAATGTCACCAAGCCGCCCAGTCACAATGTTGGCGCCCTTGATGTGCTGCAGGTCAGTTTGCAGCCGAGCTTGCAGCTCCGCCAGCTGCAGGGCGTGGCATATGCGGCCAGACAGAGCGTGCGGCTCGCTTACTTGGTGTTTTTGAACTCCTTGCGCCGTCCCAGATATCAAAGGCGCATGCACGCAGGCCTTGGCCTTGGTTTGTTGCAGTGGTTTGTGGCAGACTGCCAGGCTGATGACAATCCCATGCTGGTAACACAAGAGGAATCCTGAGGGCCTGGGCCACTTCTCATGTTGCATACTTTTGCAACCCTTGATACAGTACACCGTACCGCCACGTCGAGGTTTGCAGCACGCTCGTGCGCCGTTGCCGGGCGCCTGTGAATGCCTGGCACCTGTCGGCGTAGCACCGCTTCTGTTGCTGCGATCAGTGCGCTCGTGCTGCTGCACACCATGAGGGCCTGTGCGCATGGGATGCAGCATGGCGGTCGGGAGTTGGAAGCCGGCGGGAAGCATGTGGAAAAGGCACATGCATGCCGCACGCAGCACGCCACTGCGGCTCCTGCTTCCCACTTGCCTCCTCAAGTGTTCTCACTGTGGTAGTTAGGCCGGCGATTGACAGCACCACATTGCACAGGGCTACGACCTCGGCCGCGCCAAGCGCTTGCGCCATGGCACTGGTGCCCGCCTGGGCTGGGTTATGTAGCAATCCAGTGGCCATCTTCAACGTAGGCCCTTAAACTTGCATTACTTGGCAGTGTGCTGCAAGTCTTGTGCACGGTCAATGGTCAACCAATGCTGTTCCATCATGGTCATAAAGCACCATTCCGAGTCACAGCACCGATGGCACACCCAAAGTGTGCAAATGCTGAACACGCGAAACAACCCTTGGTCATACCTCATGTTGATGACCGCCTGCTGCCGACGATCGCCCTTTCGCAATTAACAGCCATATCAGCAGCCGACTCGTCGGCATGGCTGCGGAATTTACTGCACCCCCGGGGCACAGTGCCCAGCCAGCAGCACTGCTGGCTAGCTCGCTAGCGACATTCAGCTTGAAAGTCTGCCCTCCCGATGCCGATCTCAAGGTAGCACGCCGGCACCTAGCTTTCCACCTTGCTCGACTCTTTCTTCATAATCGTGATGTACCCACCCCGCAGGATCCCGTGCTGAAGCACGCTGGCCAGATTATTGATGGCACCGTCGCAATCCTTCAGCACAGTGAGTAGCTTCCAGCATGCTGGGTTGCAAATCCGGCTCCTGAAACCACAACTAACACAACATAATTGATGGCGCAATCGCAGTTGCCAAGGGATCTGCGCTGTACCCAGATGCTGCCAAGGTACAGCCACCACATGGGGCACGCATGGCATGCAGAAGCTGTGAGCATGCATGCGGGGCAGGCCGCATGGCATGTGTGCTGGGGCGGGCAGGCATGTGCACGGGCACGCTGCCGCCTGCAGGCATGCCCACGCTTTGTGTGTATGGGCTGCGTGTGTGCTCAGGCCGAGGTGGACAAGTGGCTGACGCTCTCTTCTACAATCGAGCACCAGTCACGGGCTTGGATCGACCCTTTTGCCAGCTCTGGCGACTTTAGCGAGGAGGTGGGTGTGACCCGCATGCCCTGCAGCCACAGAGGGCCTGCATTGCTGCAGGGATTGGTGCCTCGGCAGGGTGCGAGGGAGGACCTCAGGGCATGAGCAGGCTCACATGACAGGTAGCTTAGCGCTGCCAGGAAGTTCTCAGCGCAGTGCGAGGCTCCCACACCACCTGACAGCTGAACCAGCTGGACTCACCCCATCGCCCGCCCAATAATCAACCAGGCAGTCGTAACGAGGCAGCTGTGTTGGTGGGGGAGCAGGCCATAGGTGCCGCTGCACTGACAGCGCTGCATGTGGGTGCTCAAGCGCATGAACCACAAGCCTGCCACACACACATAGTGGCCCGCCACCCCCTCATGCGGCCTCCACACATACACCCGCCCACCCCTTGCTCGTGACCCTCCCGCATGCGCCACATGAATGGTCTATGTCTTTGTACGTGGTGCAGGACCGTTCGAGCGCCCAGGCGTCTCTGGTGGCCGCACTCACCACCCTGGAGCAGCACCTAGCTGCTGGCAGCCCTGCCCACGTCGCAGGCGGCGAGCTCAGCATCGCAGATATCTCTTTGGCAGCCACGCTGCAGCCCCTGTTTGCGCTTGTGCTCAGCACAAAAGCGCGCGCGGCCTTCCCTGCGACGCTCGAGTGGCTGCAGGCCCTGGCGACCGAGCCAGAGATGCTCAAGGCGCTGGGTGCGTGCTGGCAGGGGATATCACATGTCACTGATGTCAGCACGTTTGACAGGATCACTGTAGCAACTAGCAAGTCAAGTGAAGTGTGCTGGAGGAGTGGCAGTCGCAGTGGTTGCTTGGACCAGAGGGAACCAGCGTGGGTGGGAGGTGGGGGCTTG
>BDCZ01000327.1:0-18544 GCA_001662365.1 Chlamydomonas applanata | reverse complement strand
GGGGGGGGGGGGGGGGGGGGGGGGGCAGGGAGGTCACGCGTTCCTTGGGGCCTGCAGGCAATCTGTGTGGCTAGTGGTCAGGTGGTCACTTGGCATGCGCAGCCGGTATGTGATGGCTGGCCCTGCAGCCTGGAACATTCTTGGGGTGGCGAGAGTGCCCGTGCACAAGTGTGCAACTGTACGACTTGTGCTAGGTCTGGGGTGCAGTGCTCAGGAGTGCCTAGCTGATTCGCAAGCGTGCAACTGCCCGCCCACAGGCACCATCACGCTGGCGGCGGCCGCGGAGGGCTGGGTCGCACCCGCACCCAAGGATGATGGCAAGAAGAAGAAGAAGAAGGGCAAGGGCGGCGCCGATGGGCCGGTGCAGGCCGCTGCGCCCACAGAGGGCGCTGATGACGAGGAGCTAGACCCAGAGAAGGCGGCTAAGAAGGTGGGTGTGCACCTGTTTTCTTGCCACCTGTTGCCCTACGCGTCCAGACCTGTGTCGTGGGTTGTCATGCTGTTCCATTCATGCTGCTGTCTGAATAAGTCCCCCACTTATGTTTCATCGTGTGCTTGCTTCGCTGCTTGAGCTGAATTGGTGGAGCGATGTCTGTGGGGTGATGGGTAGGGGGGTGGGGGAGAAGGCGCGCAGTACCTTCCGCGCTGTTTGCCCCTGCGCCCCGGTGCCAACCTTCATAAATACATTAGCCAATAAAGCTGGGCGTGAGCCCTTGTAACGGCGGTGTGCCTACGGCAACGCTTGCATGGCGCTTTGCTGCAGGCTGCCAAGCTGGCTGAGAAGGCCGCCAAGGCTGCTAAGTTTGCAGCCAAGCAGGCAGCTGCTGAGGCCAAGGCGGCGGAGAAGGCGAGCAAGGGCGGGGAAGGCGACAAGAAGGCAGCTGCCAAGGCTGAGGCTGAGGCCAAGAAGGTGTGTGTATACTCAGGGGAGGGTGTGATTACTTACTTTGGAAGGTACCAGGCGATGCAGTACGCCATGTTCACATACATGCTATCAGATGCCTGATCAGATGCTATCACGTAAACTTCAGATGCTGTTATGTAGATGGACAGATGCGTTGCTGCTAGGGTGGTGTATTTCTTAGGTGGCTGGGGCTGGTTCCTGTGAGACTGTGCGCATGTGCGTGTGTGCTCGTGTGTGTCATACCGTATGCGTCGTGCACCATACTGTATCATAGTACAATATCCAACTAGAACATGCTAGATCATCCTGCTTTCTTTTATTTTATATATATATAGTATATATCTGTTGCCATGTGTGCGTTGTGGCAAGCAGAAGGCGGAGGCGGAGGAGGTGGAGCGTCTGCTGGCCGAGGTGGCCGCCACCCCCAAGGGCGCGAAAAAGGACACGAGCAAGGCGGCAGCCAAGGCGTACAACCCACGCATCGTGGAGGCGGCGTGGTGCGCAGCACGGCTCAAAAACCTATGATGCTTTCAGGGGTTCAGGCCTTAAAACCTTTGGTGCTTTCAGGGTTCAGCTTGAAAACCTTTGATGCTTTCAGGGTTCAGGCTTTTTAACCCAAACCAGAACCATCAGGCTTCAACCAGGAGAGCTCTGGTGTTCCATGGGGTTTGGGATGGGGGTCCTGGGATGGGGTTTCCATGCGCCTCTTGCTGGGATGGGGCATGCCTTGCTTCGCGTGCTGCCACAGGGCAAGGGGTGTGCACTCGCTGCTGCGTAGCTGTGGCATGTGGCAAGGCCATGGCTGGCTGCAATTGAGGTGGTGCAGTACAACAGCTTCATAATTATTACAACCAAGTAGAGTTTAGAAAGGCAGCCTTGAAGCTCCTGCCTGTGGCGACGTGCCCCCATGCCTCCTGCAGGTATGACTGGTGGGAGCAGTGTGGCTTCTTCAAGCCCGACCTCAACTCGGACAAGCCCCCGTTTGTCATTGTCATCCCTCCACCCAATGTCACAGGCGCCCTGCACATCGGCCACGCGCTGACTAACTCAATCCAGGTGAGTGGTTGTGCGCGGGCGCACACATGTGCCGGCTGTGCACAGCCTGACGCTGGCCCCTCAAAGCCGCAAGGTTGAGGTTTCGATGTCGATGCTGCAGGGTTTGATGGTTGCAGGTTCAGGAGGTATCTTGCGCGTGATCGCTGGGTCCTGGGCCTGAGTAGTGTCTGGATTGGCCCCTGTTCAGCTGGGACCTGAGGACAGCTGGAGCTGTGTGCAGCTCATGCACAGCCATGCTCCTGCCACACCATATCTGCTCATCACACTGGCGTTCTACGAGGTGTAGACACAGCTGTATGTTGTGCATGCGGGGCACAGCAGCTTTGATTTCCCTCAGAATGCACCCCCATCCGGCGGCAGGACACAATAGCGCGTGCTGGCGAGACCTGGTCAGACCGTGCCAGACCATGCCTACCCTAACCACAGCCCGTGAATGCTCTGATGAATGCTCAGTAAATACCACACTCTCTGATGGCTTGGTCACAGGACACAATCACACGCTGGCGCCGCATGAGCGGCTACAACACGTTGTGGGTGCCCGGCACTGACCACGCGGGCATTGCCACCCAGACGGTGGTGGAGAAGAAGCTACAGAAGGAGCAGGGCAAGACGCGGCACGACCTGGGTGCGTATATGTTTGTTTTTGGTTCTAGGTGTAGAGGTGTAGAGGTATGGGGTTCTGGGTTCATGGCTGGGTGTTGCTCAGGGTCGAGGGGCCCTGGGACTTGAAGGCAGGGGGCTGGAAGAGCCCAGGGGTGCAGCTGGTTTGCCTGCTCCTGTACTGTCAGAGTTGTACGCTCCCACTCCTGCTTGATGTGTGGTTATGCGTGGGGTCATGATGAGGGGTCATGATGTGCTCCATCTGCAGGCGGCCAGCATCTGGGCCAGCTGCCTGTGGACCACAGCTGTTTTCACGCATGGCTGTGCATGGCTGCGCATATGGTAGCTGTGTATGGCTGTGCACCAGCCCACTGTGCAACAAGCCAGCCTCAGCCACCGTGCTGCCTGCGCCCATCTGGAGCCGCTTGAAACTGATTTAAAATCGATTGTGTGCAACCGAAACCACCAACGTACCGCAGGCCGTGAGAAGTTCCTGGAGGAGGTGTGGAAGTGGGTGGGCGAGTACGGCGGCCGCATCTGCGACCAGCTGCGCCGCCTGGGCTCCTCTGTGGACTGGTCACGCCAGGTCTTCACCATGGACGACAACCTGTCGGTGGGTAGTTGTCCTTGACTGGTGTTCCTTTACTAGTTTCCCTTCAATAGCTTTCCTTTACTAGCTTCCCTTTACTAGCTCCCTTGTTGCTGTCAGCCACTGCAGTCCGTACAGGCCTTGCCAGGCTTGCTTTAGTAGCAAGGGAGAACGGTTGGCGGCAACCTGTCAGTGCATAGTCCTGGGCTCTTTGGCCATGTGTGAGCTATTCCTTCACTGCAGATACGCCAGTCCTGCAAGTCCTGTCAGAGCCTCAATACAGGGTGCATGTGCCGCATGTTGCCTGGTTTCAAAGTGCTTAATGCCTTGCCCCGCGGCCGTGCACAACGCGCAGAAAGCCGTGAACGAGGCGTTCGTGCGCATGTATGCCGACGGTGTCATCTACCGCGACAACCGCCTGGTCAACTGGTGCTGCCGCCTCAAGACCGCAGTGTCTGACATTGAGGTGTGCCTGGGTGCCTGCGTGTACTGCATGTCCTTCAGCGCTTACGTCGGGCTCAGGGCTGCCAGAGTGTCGGGTTCAGGATGTCCAAGGTTGGAGCTTCAGAGTAAAAGGTCGGACCGTCCATCAGCAACCATGCCAACCCAGACAACCAATCAACAAGCCAGCCACAGGCAGGCCCACCTGCCTAAAATAAACAACTCTCATCCTTGACCCCCGTGCCCAGGTCGATTACATCGACGTGCCCAAGCGTACGCTCATGAGCGTGCCCGGCTATGACGAGCCCGTCGAGTTCGGCGTGCTCACGTCCTTTGCGTGAGTCATGGATTTGTTAGTGATGTGGCTTTGGTAGTGGCCCGGGGCGTCGTTCGTTCCTGCATCTACATCTGAGTGTTGCTTCAGCCTCTGTGAGTGATGTTGGGTGGTAAGAGCAAACGTGCCGGCCAGGAGCTGCCCTGCAAGCTTTCACCGCCATGTACTGCCTCTCATGCTGGCTATGTACCGCCGGTACCGCCTGTACCGCGCAGGTACCCCCTGGAGGACAGCTCAGGCGAGATTGTGGTCGCCACCACTCGTCCTGAGACCATGCTGGGTGATACCGCTGTCGCCATCCACCCCAAGGACCCCCGCTATACCCACATGCAGGGCAAGGTGCGGGGCGGGCTGCGGCTGTGGCCGCTGCCTGGCGGGCATGTGCGCGCATGTGCTCACGATCATGGCTGCTGCGCCAGCGCATGAGCTTGCCCAGGGTCCGTTGCCCCAGGGAACCTCCACCCCTCATGCGTCTGATGTACTATGGCTTCAGCCCTGCACGCTGGGCTTTAGTTCATGGAACGTTGGACTTTTAACTGCAGAACGTGGTGCACCCTGTGAGCGGGCGCAAGATCCCCATCATCTGTGATGCCGAGCTGGTGGACATGGCGTTCGGAACAGGCGCGGTCAAGGTGAGCCTTTCCCTTCATCTTTCTCCTTTTTCTTTTGCCCGTGTCGCGGTTGCGGTCTGCTCTGTTTGGGCAGTACAGTCGTTGTTGGGGGTAGTACACAAGCTCTTGCGCCTCGGGCAGTACGATTCAGTCCTTGGGGCACTATGGCAGTACGGCCTGTAGCTGGGCCTGTACGCAGCCACCGGCACCTGTTGGTGCTGTCTGCGCACATGACATGGTGTTGGTTAGGGCTTGAGGTGTGCTGTCATTGCCTATTGTCATCTGTGTCACCGCAGCATCCACGCACGTGCGCGTATCCATGCTACCTCTCCCTTTCTTTCCGGCTTTCCTGCGGTCTTCAGACTTCCTTCCCCGCCCTGTGTTGCCCTCCTGACCTTCCCCTTGCTGCCACGCCCCGCAGGTCACCCCTGCGCACGACCCCAACGATTTCAAGACCGGCAAGCGCCACGGCCTGCCATCCATCAACATCTTTGATGACAACGGACTCATCAACGCCGAGGGCGGCCCCTTCCAGGGCCAGCCGCGCTTCAAGGTGCGGCAGGCCACTTCCTTAAAACCTTGGAGCTTTGTACAGTTGCTTTGACTCTGGACCCCTGTCGGGAATCCTGAGCCCTGGATCCTGCACCTCACATTTATACAGTGCGCCTGCACAGCTGGAGCGGGCCGGTTTGGGAATGCAACGGCGGGTGCACAACCCTGGGTGGTGGCAATGCATTGCCTGAGCCCTCGGACCCAAGCCCGAACCTGCACGCCCAAAGCTCTTACACCTCAGACTCCTCACCCTCGTACCCCCGTCCCCGCTGCAGGCGCGCGTGACAGTCGTGGAGTTCCTGAAGGAGAAGGGCCTGTTCCGCGGCACAGCTGACAACGAGATGCGCCTGGGCCTGTGCTCGCGCTCCAAGGACGTGATTGAGCCCATCCTCAAGCCGCAGTGGTGCGTGGTTATAGCCCTTAGAGCTAAAGGGAAAGCCGGATGGTATACGGGTATATCGAGCAGTAGATGGTAGCACCGAAATGGAGCGGGTGTTACAATGGTGCACGCCGCAGCACAGCGCGAGTGTATAGCACATCGCGCCACCAAGGCTGCGTTGCGTGCCTGTGGGCAAGCTGCCTTGGGTGTGTCAGTCATGCAGTGCAGTTGTGTGTCAGTCATGCAGTCGAGCAGGATGTGCGCCTCAGGCTCAAGGCCTGGTAGTTTACGGTTTGTTTTGTACTGTGGTTATGGCCTGGCACCAAGGAGCCCCCACCCGCAGCCCCTGTCCTTTCGGGCACCCTGGCCACTGGTTTCCAAGCAGCAGCAGTTGACTGGAACCCCTGCAAGCTGCATACTCAGGGCCCCCCCACCAGTAAACACACCCACACACATCCCTAGCCCCAAACCTGAAGTGAGAAACCTGAACCCTGAGCCTGGTACCCCTGATCTCTGGACCCTACGCTCTCTGAACCCCCAAACGCCTGGCTTACAATCTGTCCGCCCAAGGTGGGTCAAGTGTGACGACATGGCCGCCCGGTCGTGTGCCGCCGTGCGGTCTGGTGAGCTGGAGATCATCCCCAAGGAGTTTGAGGCGGTGTGGTTCCGGTGGCTGGAGAACATCCGGGACTGGTGCATCTCGCGCCAGCTGTGGTGGGGGCACCGCATCCCCGCGTACTACGTGCACTTTGAGGGTGGGTTGCAGCCCCGCGTGCTGCGTGTGTTCCGGAAGTGTTGGAGGTGCAGGTTGGCTCCCCTGTGCGCCCCGCCTGCCCCGTTCCTATCACGACTGTGCCACGCAGAGTGCAGAGGGCTTCCCCGTTTATGGAATACTATTCCGTTTTGTTCCTGATCCAATCCTGTCTAGTCTCAATTGTCCCTTATCCATCCATCCTCATGCTATCCAGCTCATCTATCCATGTTTATTCTGTTGTATCTTACATGCCCGACCCTAACTTATCTAACCATCTCATCTATCTTATCTATCCATGAGGACTTGTACTCACATGTCCTGCCCCACCTCTGCCGCGCAGACGAGGGCGCGGGCGGCGGCTCGCCAGGCATGCCCTCTGAGGACATGAGCCGCTGGGTGGTGGGCCGCACCAAGGCAGACGCTGAGGCAGCAGCGGCAGCCAAGTGAGTGTCTTGCCGTCGGCTTCCAGGCTCTTCATATGGGCTCTGTATGGGTGGAGGCCCCTGCTGGTTGGCGATGAGAGCTTGCAGAGTTTGCAGAAGTTGGCGTACTTTGTAGGAGGCTTAGTTATTGACAGCTGAGATGTTACGGTAGCAGCTGGTGGTGACGCCTGGCTTGTGGCACGGCTGGCCCTGGCGTTGACCTGTGTGGCAGCAGCCAGGCAGGTGGCACGAGTTGTGATGGGCCCTGAGGAGTGAGTGACGCGTGCTGACATTCTGCTCAGCCGCTGCCATCCGCACGCGTCCCTTTTGTTTGTGTCGTATTTTACATGCACCCCATGTCCTCACACGTTCTCACTGCTGTACTGCTGCCGTGTACTGCCGCCACGTACCCTCAACACGTGTTGTACTGCGGCGTACTGCCGCCATGTACGTCAAGTACTATGTTTACATGTGTTGTACCGCGCTGTGCTGCCGCCAGGTACCCGGGCCGCAAGGTGTCGCTGTCGCAGGATGAGGATGTGCTGGACACTTGGTTCTCTTCCGGCCTCTTCCCCTTTTCCGTCTTCAACTGGCCCAGCCAGACGCCGGTGCGCCACGTGTGCTCCCACGTGCACCCTGCGGATGGGTTGGTGCCTGTCATGGCAGGCGTGTGCGTTGGCCCAGCAGCGGGTTGACGTCCTGTTATTAGTTGTGGCTTGTCTGCGGTAGGGTCTGGGGGAAGGGGTGCCAATGTTGGTGGAGAGCGTGTGGAGGGGCGTGTGGAGGGGCGTGCGTGCACGTCTGGCAATTGGATACGCACCTTGAGGGATAGGGTCCGACCCATCCTGATGTACACCCCTCAAAGACACCACCTGTTTGACTCAGCAACCTGACAAGTAACCAGTGTCCACTCACTGGGAGGTTCTCTCTGCCGCACGCAGGACCTGGCCAAGTTCTACCCGACCGCGCTGCTGGAGACAGGCCACGACATCCTGTTCTTCTGGGTCGCGCGCATGGTGATGCAGGGGCTGCAGCTGACGGGGCAGGTGCCGTTCAAGCAGGTGTACCTGCACGCGATGGTGCGTGACGCGCACGGCCGCAAGATGTCCAAGTCACTCGGCAACGTCATTGACCCGCTGCACGTCATTGAAGGCATCACACTTGAGGGTGGGTGGGTCTGCGGCTGGGTGCGGCGGGTTTGTTGTTACCAGGGCGAGGCCTGAGGTGGTCGGGGCACGTGTCCAGGGCGGTCCAAAGCGGGGCCTGGGGTGTCGCCAGAGTTGGTCGTCAGGGCGGTGGCGGGGCTCGTCAGCTCAGGGTACCTCTGAAGCGGTCTGCAAGGCGCGTGGGTGGTCAGGGTGGGTCGTGGGTGATCAGGCCCACCCTGATCACCTACGTAAGGTGATCAGGGGTGGCTCTGGAGGCGATCAGGGCCAATGCTAGGCAGTGGCAGTGGCCCAGATCGTGTTTCCGGACTGATGGCACCGGGCCCCAAGCCTGCAGGGTGCAGGCCCAGGGAGATCATCTGCTTCTGCTGTGCATTACCTTTGTTTGATGCCCGGGTGTGTGTATTGGCCGGGTCTGGCGCATTGCACCAGAGCATTGGGAACTGTGCGCCTGTGGCTGGTGTGCCTCTCGTGGCTGCAGGCCTGCACACCACACTCCAGGCTGGCAACCTGGATGCCAAGGAGATCGCCAAGGCCAAGGCGGGCCAGGTGCGTGGGCGCAGTGACCGCAGGCACAGGCACAGGCTCAGTACCATGCAGCCACATACAGGGGTGTGGGCGGATGCACAGGTCGCAACCACAGGCACCGGCGCAGCTTACAGCTGTGCAGATACGTGCAGACTGACAGGGGCGTTGTGTCCGGGTGGCTGGTTGATGAGAAGGGAGCTTCAGGCTGAGTGGTGGCTCCGGCGCTTGCACCTGAACTTGTGGCGGCGCAGTCCACTGCGTAGCGGTGCAAGCCTGGCGGCTGGCTGCCCTTCCCCCCTCCCTTCATCTCTGCTGCGGTGCTCATATCGTTCACCATGCTGCATTGTGCACTGTACTGTGAACTGTAACGGCTACAAGATGATACAGTACGCATGCTGTACCCGTATTGCTATACTGCTGGGAACACTTCATCACAGGCCGCTGACTTCCCCGAGGGCATTGAGGAGTGCGGCACGGATGCGCTGCGGTTCGCGCTGTGCGCGTACACGACGCAAGCGCGCGACATCAACCTTGACATCAAGCGCGTGGTTGCGTACCGCCACTGGTGCAACAAGCTGTACAATGCAATCCGCTACGCGTCTGTCAACCTGCCGGACGGTGAGTCAGACTTGCTGGCACTCAGTCTGACAGGCAGGCTCGCGGCCAGGCCAGTCAGACAAGGGGCTGTGTTGGCAACCACAAATGGCTCTGGGGTGGTGAAGTGTGGGGGAGCGGCAGGCACAGCCTTTGCCTCTGACCGTTGCCACCTGTGCCAGCTGTGTGCTTGCGGGACACGGTTTTGCCTGGGGCTGTGTTGGCACCTCCTGGCGCCTCCGTACGGAGTGTTTGAGCGTTGAACTGTTGTTGTGCACCGGTGCCCTGCTCACACGCGCAGGCTACGTGCCGCCATCAGACGCGGCAGCGCGTGACTCTGCCTGGGTGGCTGCGCTGCCCGCGCCTGCACGCTGGCTGCTGTCCAAGCTGTCTGCCGCATCGGGCACCGTGGTCAAGGCGATGGAGGCGTACGACTTTGCGACAGCTACTCAGAAGCTGTACAGCTTCTGGCAGTACGACCTGTGTGACGTGTACATCGAGCTGATGAAGCCCGTGATGGCCCTGGAGGATGGAGTGGCCGCGAATGACGTGGCTAAGCGCGGCACGCGGGACGCGCTGTGGATTGCACTGGACGCGGGGCTGCGGCTGCTGCACCCATTCATGCCCTTCGTGACAGAGGAGCTGTGGCAGCGGCTGCCCAAGCCCGCAGTGGGCGACGGGCAGGTGGGCACCCGAGCTGGGGCTGTGCTTGGGGACGGCGGGCTGAACTCTGCGCAGTGCGCTGTGCCGTGGCAGGGCGCACGTACTCCTGTACGCCTGTATCAACGTCCCTGCTGTGCAGCTCTCGCCACCAGTACAGAACACAAGGTTGCACCCTACCGCTTATACTACCGCATGTCGCTGCGTGCTCCGTCCTGTCTGCGCTTGACCCACAAGTTCGCTGTTTGGCGCACTCCTTTCTTGTGCAGAAGCCTGCGCCGCCGTCGATCATGATCGCGGACTACCCCACAGCAGTGCCCGCATGGGACGCGCCCAGCCTGGAGGCAGATTACGACTACCTCATGTCTGTGGTCACCATGGTGCGCCAGAGTCCTGCCGCCTGTTCATATGTATATGTATATATATGCCTTGTGCTGCTGACTGCAGCGGCCGGCGCTCTCACACCTGCCACCACACCGTCCACCTCCCTGACCCCATGAAGTCCATCTTGACATCTGCTCCTGATTTATACCGCCTTAATACCTCACATCAATACCCCATGCCCTGCCCGGCTCATGATCCACCCACACTCACACCCTCGCCGGCTCTTGCTTGCCTGCCCGTGCGCCGCCACAGGTGCGCAAGCTGCGCAACGACTACGGCCTGGTGAAGCAGAAGCCGCAGCTGTTCATCGTGGTGAGCGACGCGGGCAAGGCCGCCATCCTCGCGCGCTCCACGCTCGAGGTCGCGACGCTGAGCAGCAGCAGCGAGGTGGTGGTGCTCGGCCCCGGTGCGGGCTCAGGCTCCCCACCTTCTGGCTGTGGCGTTGCCATCGTGGATGATGCAACAGTGGCTCACCTTGCACTGCGAGGTGTCTTGGACCCGGCTATGGAGGTGGCCAAGCTGCAGAAGAAGGTGGGCGAGGTGGAGGGCCGGCTGGAGGCGTTGGCCAAGAAGGTGGCCATGCCCGGGTACGCGGACAAGACGCCCGACAATGTCAAGGTGGGTCGTTGTGGGCATCCAAGGGGCTGCAGCGGGCACCTGACTTTATAGTTGATGGGTTGCAGTGCGAGGTTGCAGTGGGCTGCTTTGAGAGTGCCAGTGGGTCTCAACTAGGCCGGAGTGACTGTGCATCGCAACCCTCAGGAGCCTAACTGTCGCCCCGTGTGCTGTGCGTGGCATGACCCTACCCTACCCTGCACCATTGTGCCGACTCTTGTACAACGGTGTTCCTCACCACTTGTACTGCTTAACTGCTTCCCGACTGTACTGCAGGCTGACGATGCTGACAAGCGTAGCAAGATGGAGGCGGAGAAGGCAGCAGCGCTGGCGGCCATCGCCGACATGCAGAAGCTGCTGGCCGAGGCGTGAACAGTTTTCATGCCTGTGTGCTGTTTTCCTTAACTATGTCCAAGGCCCTAATACGGCAGCAGCTGTGGCAGTATGCGGCAGCAGCTGTGGCAGTAACCACAGCTGCAGCAAGAGCTGCTGCATGGCCCCTTGCAGCCTCCTGCAGTGGCGGCATGCATGCAGGGCGCAAGTGCTGATAATGGGGCTGCCACGCCAGCGATGGGTTCTGGGCGGGCATGGAGATTGAAGTAGGCCACGGTACCAGGGGTATGAAACGTGGCGCCGCCGATTGATGCGTGCTGCGCGATGCGTAGGGCCTCTGCCTCGAACCAAGCAGGAGGCGTTCCTGGGGTACGAGCGGGAGGTGAAGGATATGAAAGTGTGGTGCAGCTGCCTGCGGCGTATCTGAGATATGGTACAAACTATGAGTCCTTGTGGCCGCAGGCACACAGCTCCAGCGATCAAGAGACTGGGAGGTGTAACAGCAATGTCATCATTCACGGCGTTTTGCATGCCGCCTTCTTCGAGCGCATCTTTAACCAAACTGCTGCAACTCGAGGAACACATGCACATGCGGCATGGGAAAGAACAGAGGCACCTAGTTATCAGCATGCAGCCAAACACCTTGCACATTTCCGTGCGCAGTGCAGCCAGACAAATAGCGAGCCACATCCCCACATATCACTCATTGAATGGTTTCATCCTTGGTCTTTCCACACATTATCGCGCACGTGCAGTCCGAACATCTGATTCCACTGAATCAAAAAAGCCCCAGCAGCACACCGCCACACGCACATGCCAGCAGTGCTGCTCGCATCTGCTACCTCCCCAGGTTCATGCTTCAACGCTTGCCACACCTCTGCATCCTGCCACATGCATGCCTGTGCAAAATTTGAGCATCGACATGTCCCAAAATGCCCGGTGGATTCCATCCATCTGCACCAACAGCTAGAGCTGGTGTTGCCTGGATGGGCAGGGCATATTTATATGCCCATTCATGATGCAGCTTGTGCACACCTCAGCACACAACTTGCTTTGACTGCAACTCCCTGTGACTGGAGCCTCCTGGTTTGCATGTGCCCGAGCCCAGTACAAGCCTGGGACGCAGACCCCCTGGTGCACGTGAACGCCCACGAGCCTCATCGGCTGCACGGCTGCCCAATCCCAGAAGGCGTGCCCAGGCCTAAGCAGCCGCGGCCAGGCTCAAGCAGCTGTGCCTAGCGCAAAGTCCCACAGAGGGGATGAGATGCCATAGCCATGGCTGTGGTCCCGGAAGTGGTGGTCCATGTGGCGCTTGCGAAGCGCGCGCAGCGGGCCAGGCAGCGCGCGTGGGCCCGCATGGTGACACGCGTAGTGGGTGCAGTCGTACAGGACGTAGCCTGCGCCCATGCCGGCAAACAGTGGTGCCGCCACCGCATGTGGTAGGGCGGCATGGAGCAGGGCGTGCACGAGCGCCACGACGGCGGCGGCTGGTACCGGTGGGAACACGAGGCGTAGGCGGTCAGAAGGGTACTTGTGGTGGCATCCGTGGAAGAGGAAGTGGAGCGTAATGCCCCAGTAGCTGGTGGGCTGAGCGTGGAAGAGGAAGCGGTGGATGCAGTATTCCAGGAGCTGCCAGGAGACCACGCCTACCAGCAGGTAGGTGGCCAGCGTTGCCGTGGTCAAATTGTGCGTGGCGCGTGCGTGCGCGAGGCATGCTGCGAAGATGGGTCCCCACAGGAGGGGGACGACCCACCATGGGGTTTTGGACACTGACTCCAAGAGGCTGGGGCCGAAGAAGCGAGGGGTGCCTTGCTCTGGCCGGTCCACCCATGCCCAATATGCCTGTCCCAAGTGCCCCACCTGGAACACCACAGGCTGGTTGCGATCCACTGACGGCCCTGTCATGCATGTGGCTGCCTTGCCACTGGACCTGCCGTCGAGCGTGCTGCCGTCATTATCAGTGGCTGCTGTGCGCGGACGCAGGTAGCACACGTCACCTTCACACACCACGTCCATCTGAGTTGCTGCTCAGCTGCGGGTTGCAGCCTTCACTGATGTACGCTGGATGGCCCGGCTCCTCTAATCGCGCTTCACTTGTGTCACCTGCATGTAGGGATCAGCTGGGACGCTGTGCGTCAGCTGCATGCCGAGCTGATCGCAGCAGCCAGACAGTGCACCACCTGGTGCAGCCTGTGCAATGCGGTTACATGCACATGATGAGTGCATGGTGCTCGACACTACGCCCATCTCACCTGCTTCCCAATGGCATTGCGCCTGATCCCGGATTTAGGGCTACCAAGAAGGCTCTTCAACAGCGCCTGTGCAGCGAAGGAGCAGTTGCGCTGTAGCCAACCATGCACATAAGATCGCTGATGAACCGTGACCAGATAAATGGCGCTCACCAGCAGAAGCAGAGCCGCGCCACAACCCAGCAGGAACTCTTTTGCGTACGCAAACTGCTCTCCAATCGTGCTGACCTCCTTTCTGAACGCTGAAATGATCAGTGCAAGTCCAATGGTCACCAGCAAGCGGGACATCCCCAGCAACTGTCCAAACTAGTATTGTGTATCAGGCAGTCCAGCGGATCCGTGCTGCACTACAGCACTAACGTTTTCAGGTCAGGATGTGTGGATCAAATGAAATCGTCTGGGATACAGGGTGTAACTATGACATGGTCAAAGTCAACACGTTGATGAGGACCAGAGCACAGGCCAGTTCAACACAGTGCATGCACACACGACTTAGCTGCTGCCATGGGCCAGCCCACGCCTCTGGACCTGGTCACTGCATTCTTTGCTGAGGCAGACAAGTCGTTCAGCGATGAAGCTGTCTTGTCATATGTAGCCGATAGCCTTGTAAACGCAGATCTGACGGACTTGGACCAGGCTCTGGAGGACATAAGCGACTTATGCGCGTCAGCTGCGCCTGGGTTCAGCACCGTCTCAGAGGCTGAGCGCATGCCCAGGCTTTTGACGCTGTATGAGGCTGTGAGTGGCATGCAAGGATGCACAGCATGCATAGCTCTGCTGACTGGTCGCCATGTGGGCCAGTATCCCGTGCACATGCATGGTGCAAGACTGCAAGCCCATGGTGGGGCCTGCCAGTCGCCATGCATGCTCCGGCATTCACGTTGTTCCTGCCACGCATGCCTTGCTGCTTCTCGCAGTGTATGCAAGCCCACAAGGCGCACAGCCAGCCACCTGCACGCGCACTGCCAGGATCGCCACCAACATCTACGCCTGCATCAGGCGGTGGTGCGGCATCGTCAAGTGGGGGGCGAGCTGCCAGCAGCTCGTACATGGACGCGGTGGATGGTATCGTGGCCTGCATGACTGCGCTGTGCGCAGGGCAGCAGCGGCGGCAGCGTGCCTCAGAGGCCGCTACATCAGGCTCCTGCTCCCAGTCAGACGAAGATGAAGCGCTCAGCCCAGATGTAGCCACGCTGTCAGAGCTGTGCCCCCCTGGCATGCACCCTGGCTTTCTGGAATCACTCATCACCAGCTATGGGGGCCTACAGCCTGCAGTGGAGTGGGTGCTGGAGGAAGGTGCCGGGCAAGTGGCACGGCGGGAGGCCGTGTGGAGGGCAGCGCATGAACAGGCAGCAGCTGAGGCGGTTGAGGCCGGCGAGCTGCAGCGTGCACTCAAAAAGAAGATCATGGACAAGTTTGACCTGCAGGTATGGTGCGGCATCTCGAGGTGCTCAACCCAAAGCGCCCACGCCTTCATGGCCTGTGTCTCGTGTGCCGCTTTGGATGTCAGTGGATCAGGTATCTGTTGCTTGATCAAACTTGTTGGTGTTGGCAACAAGATACTAAGCTGCAAGCCGTGCCCCACACAAACACTGCCTCCAGGCCCTCAAGCTCGTGCCTGCTGGGACCAAGAAAGTGGAGCGGAAGGAGATCCAGGCACATGGTGCTGAGCAGGCCGGGCCTGCCGCAAAGGTGTGTAGCCGTGGACGTGGGGCGCACGGCATGCAGGATGCGGTCGTTACGTCCATTTCTTGTGCCGCCGCTGTACATGCTGCCCGCTGTGTAGCGCACCTTGGAGAACGCAGCACATGCTGTAGGACCTGCGCTTTCAACACCGCTGCTCATGCTGCACGCAGCGTAGAGCAACTTGGGGTGCGCAGCACGTGCTGTAGGGCTGTAACCTAACTTTCAATCCTTTCATTGCCACGTGGCGCATTTTTGTAGGTGCGGTACCGTGACGGGCAGCCAGTGTCCTTCAAAGGTGCGTCCGCATGGTTGCTCGGTTATGCAGGCATGGCCGCAAGCCCATGGCTGCTGCTGCTGTGTGCCATCAATACTTGCCTGGAATTGAATACAAAGTGTAGGTGTGCCACTGCCTCACTCGCTACTTGCCAGTTTTGTGTGACGGCTGGCTCTGGCTGGCTGGCACCCGACAGCGTACTGTTACTGGGGTGCCTCAGGTGGTGTGTGTGTGTGTGTGTGTGTGTGTTACATCGTACGCCCATCATGGCGCATGGATGCCTGCCGTGAGACAGGATTAACAACTTGTGTGTATCTTGTGTGCACACCTGATCCTCCATGCACCCCCTACTTGTGCGGGGGATGGCAAGCGGCCCTTCAGGGATCAGTGACTCATGCCTGAACCCTGCCTTCACCGTAGGCGAGAAGTTCATCGTTGAGAAGAGTGGCGAGGAGTGGGATGGCGGCTCGCGTGGCAAGGTGTATACAAAGGGCAAGCGTGGTAAGGGCTTCCACTGAAGGCCCGAGACAGGTACTACGAAGATGAACAAGGCGAGGCAGACCATGCCTTGCATGCTGAGCAGGCCTTGACTGGCGCTGAAGGCTAATGTAACAACAACAACTGAAGGCCCGAGCGCGTTGTCACGAGTTATCAGAATACAGTACTATTGTAACATGAAACTTTAAACCTGCCTGCGCTCGTGCCAGCCATACCGGCTACGCAGGCCGCCAATGGAGTTGGCGGTGTCCTCTTTCAACTTGGTGTGTGCGTGTGTGGTGGGTGGGTGGGTGGGTGAGGGTAGGGGAGGGGAGGCTCCTGCGTACCGTATGTTGGTTGAGAATGAAGCGTGCAGCCGTGTCCATCGCATGCATCTGGCCACAGGAGAAATGTAGAGGCTGGAGTTAGATGTAGTAGGAGCCGCAAATGCCGGGTGAGCACCGATTGCTCTTTTTGTTTCTAGATATACAGGCCTAGACACATCAGATACTGAAGTAGTGAGACGGTAGCTTCATTGCGACCAGGAGCATGCCATGATGGCAGAGGCAGTGCGTTACACTGTGTGCACCAAAAGCGTGATCAGCAAAACAGAGCAAATGCTGTAAAGTCATGTTAGTTCCCCACACATAGCATCTATAGAGCAAGGACCTGGTGGGAAGGTGAGGGTCCACGCTGGCACCAGTGGTTGGACACCATCACAATGCCTTGTGTTGTTGCCAATGGGCAACCCTTCACCCATGTCATCCCGTATAGCAGGAGTTGGCCCATTACCCACTTTCAGCAGGCTCCTGGGAAAGCAACGAGCTGCAGCTACCTAATGCATGCTTGCAGCCTGGATAGAGCATTGTACATAATCCAAAACAGTCAAGGCACACCGTCAGCGTGTCAAGGAGCGTCACCACGCATGCAATTGTATGCGCACGCAAAAAGAATGTGAATCGGGATGAATGAATGGTATCAGTCATTGGCTGTGCTGGCACGCCCGTGTTTGGCCCCTTGCCGTGCACCACTCATGAGCATTATGCAATCACGTGCGGGTCCAAAAGAATCGTACATTGCTAATGTGGGTACCTGATCTCCTTTCAGAAGAATGCAAATTGTGCCTGTGCAGGATGCATCAACTTCCTAGCTATATCTACCTGCGGGCCATACATGATGCCGCTGCTGCGTGCAGCAGGTGTGACGGCAGCATAGTTCCTCACGTTGTTCACCAAGCTATGGGAGGCTAAGCCTTAGCTGGCTAAGCTGGCATCAGCAAGTTTCCAAGGTGTGGCTTGCACAAATGCTGCTGTTGCTTGACCCAGCTGCCTTGGCAAGGGCTCCTGCAGTCAGGCACATGCCCGTCCTGCCCTCAAGGAGGCGGCCAGTTAGAGCACATGCTGCGCAGCAGCATACTGCCAGGTGCAGCCGCTGGAAACCCATCCTTTCCTCCCCATCGATCTGAACTGGGCATGTGCTGCACATTGCTGCCACGGGCGGTCCCGCCAGCCTGCTGTGGTGACCGCCGTGACAGCATGTGCTAGGTGGTTGAAGCCTCCGCGCGCCTCACTTCTTTTTCGGATTTAAATCCGTGAAGCGGTCATACTGGAGGCCGGTCGCCATGTAGTTAGCGGCGCACTCGTAGCCCATCTGGCACACGCCATTCTTGGTCTGGTGAACCCACTGGTTACCCCCAAGATCAGGCCCCATGTCCTGCCAGTAAAACTCCTTGTCCTGCAAGCATTACGCAAGTTGGGTGGTGTGAAAATGTATGGCACGGGCGGTTGTGGGTGTGGGCTGGGATGTGAGGCATGGGCTTTGGTTC
Source organism: Chlamydomonas applanata (assembly GCA_001662365.1). Taxonomy (NCBI): domain Eukaryota; kingdom Viridiplantae; phylum Chlorophyta; class Chlorophyceae; order Chlamydomonadales; family Chlamydomonadaceae; genus Chlamydomonas; species Chlamydomonas applanata. The sequence continues at coordinate 1,111 of BDCZ01000327.1, read as the reverse complement.
AGAGCTGCTTGGTTGCGTCTTAGCAAGCACCGGAACCTTTGCCGAAGACTAGATACTACATGATCCAACATCAGACCACTGACATGGGGAAGCAATGAAGACGGCATGGCCTGTACCTGGACCCATACCCCCTGCCCAGCAGCTGTGCACAAGCAGCCTTGCCCACCAGCCTGATGCCCCATCCCCAACCCCAATGAAATGACACCTTCCAGCCCAGTGACAGCCCCAAGCTTTTTTCAATGCCGCCCATAGAGAACTCCCCCTCACCCCCCACCCCAAGCCACATTGCCCCGCCACCGCCCCAGCCTCATCAAGCCCGCGCTCCACCCCCCACCCCACCCACCTCCTGGTCGCAGCCGACGAGGTCGGGTAGGGACCGCAGGATGCCTGCCTGTGCGTCACGCACGACCGCGATGTTGGGGAACGCCTGGTCCCGGTTCTTCACCGCCATCTTCCCGATGATGATTGGCAGCTGGTAGTGGTACGGCTGAAACGTGCGCCGCACCTCACGCAGGAACTTGTACAGGTTGGACCCATACATGAGCGCGCCCCAGAACCCAATGATGCTGGAGGCATCAGTCTCCCCCTGAATCCACACCATGCCACGTAGCCGGGCCTTGGGACCCGCAGCCTTCATGCCATCCACGACGGCATTGACCATGTCCACCCACTGGGGCCCTGTGCCTGGCGTCCAGTTGAACTGGAGGCTCGTACCGCCGACAGCGGTCGGGATGATACCGATGCGGTACGCCAGGCCGTTGTCAAGCAGCGTACGCACAAACGCAAACTCGGGCCCAATGGAGTTCGTGCAATCGGCGCACCCGCAGCTTATCTGGCCAGGGGAGGGGATCGCGTCCACCCACTTGCGAGTGGACATGGGGAACATGAGAAACTTGCCAGGGATTGGGTCTCCACATGGAGAAGGCATTGGCTGCCCATCGTACTGGTTCTCCCCCACCATGTTACTCTGGCCTGCTAGGATCCACACGTCCAATGTATCAGGGTCCATGGGGAGCGCTGAAGTGGGGCGAGGCGGGCGGGGCGGCAGCGGGGAGGGCGGGGGCGTAGGCGGGTTGGGCGCGCCGGCGGGTGATGGGGAGGGAGACGGGGG
>BDCZ01000326.1:35178-71272 GCA_001662365.1 Chlamydomonas applanata | reverse complement strand
GGGGTGTGTCGTGGTGGTGTGTGCATGTGTGTGCGTGGGGTGAGCCGTGTGGTGGTGGTGGTGGTGTGTGCGTGTGGGTGGGGGTGGGATGGGGCGGGGTGGGGCGGGGGGTGATGGGGGAATGCAAGGGAAAAGGTGAGGGGGCTGTGGATGTGGGCAGTGACATGGCAGGGAGGAGGCAGGGAGGAGGCAGGGTATAATCAGGGAGCAGGGGGAGGGTGGGATGGTGAGGGCTAGGGAGAGAAGTGAAGTTGGCACAGGGCCCTGAGACCGGTGCGAGGTGGGGGATCAGGCAAGGCAACAGGAAGGTGAAGTGAGGCACGGCCATCCTTCCTCCCACCCCACTGCTGGCACGCCGCCACACACACCCACGCGCATGGCATTAACCCCCAAATGAATGGGCACCACTCATTCAAATTCATATTCAAATGCTGTTGTGCAAATGTCACACACCTTACCTCACAGTTCTACACCCAACCCAAGACCGTGACCTCAAAGTGGGCGCTTGAGGATTCCAAGCTCGCCCTGTGTGCCGCCACGCCCCCTGCACCTTCCTCCCCATCCACTGCTGCACCGGCCGGCAAGCGGCAGCGCCTGCCTGGGCTAGACCGGGTGGGAGCTGCGTAACCCTGTGTCCTGGATGCATCCCATGCGTGTGTTGGTTACATCGTACGCCCATCATGGCGCATGGATGCCGGCCGGAAGACAAGACAGGATGTGTCAAGGACCTGTTGCGGCTGGTGCAGGAGATTGCAGGTGCCAGGATGCAGAATGCTGGGGCGTCGGAGGGTGCACACATGTATGCTTTCTGCCTTCGTACAGCGGATGGTGCGGTACGGCATGGCACCATCCCTCACTGCGGTGTACTGCCGAGAAGGGCTGGACCGGGTGGGGGGCTGCATGAAGCTGATGTACTAATGCTGCTATGCACAGGACATCTTGCTGCTGTCAAAGCAGGAGCTCTGTGGGGCCGGCATCAGGCTAGCTGCAACTGTGTTTGATGATGTGCAACAGTTGTTGTACTGTGGGTGATGTGCAACAGTTGTTGTACTACGGGTAATGTGCAACAGTCGTTGTACTACAGTAAATGCACATGAAGCTGTGGACCTTGATTGCTTGATTTGAGACCTCAACCTGGACAACTGTGGCAGGGCATCTTGCTTCTGTCACTGTCCGGGCTGTGTGCGGTCAGCTGAAGTGTGTAGGAGCTGCGTGACATTGCCGTTTACTTGGATGCACAGCGGGAATGTACTATGGTACTGCTGGTCGTACCACCGTACTGCTGCCGTTACCATGGTCCCACTGAGGCTGTTGCAGGAACCCACAGATGAATGCAGAATGTCGGGGTGTTGGGATGTGCCCAGAATATGCGCCCAGAATGTGCGCATGTGTTGTACATCGGATGTGCACGAGCACAAGCCAAGAAGGCTGCACAGTGCCGGGAGTGTGCATGAATGGGTGCCTACACCATCAGCACCGGGTACGAGCTATGCAGCTGTGCGTCGGTATACGCACGCAGGCTGGTAGCTGAACGTGTCCAGGGCTTCACAGGGTTAGGGCCACGCGCGGTTGGGGCACGGGGAGAGCGTACTGGTGGTGGTGCCGGCTCGCGCTTGGGCCTACACGTTTTGACGCACAGCAGACATACAGATGCTCTCGAGGCCTTTCATGGGCTGGGTGGCTGCTCAGTACGGAGTATGGAGTTGGAATCGATCGGACGGTGGCTGCCTGTGCCTTGGTTGTCTGTTCTGTGGGGTGTGGCGGCTCCAGTGACGGGCCTTGCATGGCACATGGCAGCATACATGGCGCATGGCGGGATCAGGGTGGCTGCCACCACTTTGTTGATCATAGCTTTTCAACGGGCGCAACTGGCGGTAAAGCTTGCGTAACATACCACAACAAGACATGCTAGGTGGGAAGGAGCCGATTTTACGCCCCGGCCCCCCTTTCCCGCCTTGCTGTACTCAATCAATCACCACAGACCAGGCTGCGTACGTTTGTGCAGCCTTGCCTCAGTCCCATCCGCCATCTTCCTGTGCTACTGCCTGGCATCCAGCTTGCGATGTTCAGCAGCAGCAGGCCTGGCAATCCACAGGCATACGCGGACACCGACACTGATTTGAAGCCCCCGCTGGTCCCATTCGTGTGTGCCTGGATGTGGGCCGACCTCAGCTGTGGCTGTGCCCGTGTCAACTGAGCACTGTGCAGGTGTTCATGAGTGATGGGGATTGGAGCCATGATGCTGCCTGTCAGCCTGTGTCAGGGCAGGCACACATAGGTCATAGGAGAGTAGTCTGTCCTCCTACCACTTGTGTAAGATGTTGCCGGCAAGCATCTTCAACATCTGCAACGGCAAGCTTATCAGCAAGCTATCTGAAGAGTCCGACGGATGATGAGGAGGTGGCAGAGGGGGCCGGGCCAGGCCCAGCAGGAGACATGCAACCCAAGGTCTGGTGAGAACGACGCACTCATGCTGGTACAACAGCATATGCACTTACAGCACCACAGCTCAGCAGGTAGGGATGGCTTTTATATGGAGCTGAGAGGCACTGGCCAAGTACCACATACAGCACGTGGTCACGGCTGTGTACAACGGAAGTGAGCTGTGTACTATGCTGTGTATGCTATGCTATGCTATGTGCTGTGTATGCTGTGCTGTGTGGAGTTGTGCTTCACAGTGCACAGGTGCGTTGGCCTGGCTGTGCGCCAACATGGCGATGTAGTATACCAGCTGCTCTGGGCTGCAAGTTGCAATTGCACACTGATGGCGTCCAGCACCACGTTGTGCGTGTAGCCCTGCAATGCTGCGTTTAGCTTGGCCTCAGCTGTTTGCAGCCACTCGGCTCCAAGTCAGGAACGCACTGCCATAGCAATTACACCCAGCCGCGCCTCTCAGACACGCATTCTTCGTTCCGACAATGAATGGCGTCAAGCACGAGCCGCACTTTACGCAGTGCGCCCTATGCCTGATTAGGCCCCCACCCACTTACCCTTGCCATACATCTCTTCCCATCTAGGCCGCCACATTCCCTTCATGAGTGTGGCTTGCCCGCACATGCAGAGCCAACTGAAAGAGGGGGAGGGGATCATTAGGTGTCTTTGTTCATGAATTCCAGCCTCCTGCTTGGGGCACTGCCTGTGTTGGCATCCGTTGCAAAAAGCCCAAGGAGGTAGCAACATAAAGGCCGAAGCCTTTTGAGCCTCATCAGGCAAGGCAACCGCAAACGAAAGGAATCCGGCCTGCAAGCCCATGAGCACGGCAAGTGACTGCGTACGCTTTCAGACCCCCACAAACCTCTAACACATTCCAGGCTCAAATGTGCAGGCAGGCTCAAACATGCCCACGCTCCTGTGCAAGTGGTCAATTTCCCACCCTCCACACCATCCTCCATCACATCCTTCCCCCTGGTACTGCCTGCACTGTACTGCCTGCTCACGTGCTCAGTACTGCCTGCCCAGCTGCAGGTGCGCCGCACGTGTGACTCCTGTGCAGCTGCACCATGCAAGCCCGATGAGCTCCGGCCACCTGTGCAGACGGCTGCCGGACATCGAGCTGTACTGCAGAGCAGTACACGCACCGCAGAGAAGTACGCTCACAGTAGAGCAGTACACGCTCCGTGGAGCAGTACACGCCTTCTACAAGGCTAGCAAACATGTGCCGGCCGTGGGTACGCAAACTAGTGCGAGCACATACATGCAGATGGCTTGCAGGTAGGTTGCATGAACAGCCTCTCCTGCGCGGCTGGCCAGCCAGACGTAAGAACAACCAAACATATGGACAGCCTAACGTAAATGGAACACATCCCAGCTTCAGTTGCCTGCTTCATCGGCTGCCTGCTTATCCATAGGCCCCCTGCGTGCAAGTCCTCAAAGGGTCCCGCTTATCTGTTGTTCTACATGTGTGTGCTGATCACCTCTACACTGACGTGCAGCTAGAACCAGGTATCTTCTGCTTATGCCTCCGCCAGCAACCTGTCAGGTGGGCATGCTGACTTGCATCACTGATGGTGGCACCTCACTAGCCACAACCAACTAACAGTCAAGCTAGCCAGTGCCCAAACATACACTAACCCCCACCCCCCACCCCAAGATGCACACATCCAACCCGTGGCCATGCATGCATGTCCCAACTGCCGATAGCTGCCCCAGTAGGTAGCCGCCCCAGGCCCTGCCCTGTGCCCTTCACACCACTGTAGGGCCTCCATGTCCACCGTGACAGTGACCGCCATGGCTCAGACTGTGCCGGGCATGCTGCTGCTGCTGCTGCTGTTGCTGCTGGTGGTAGTGGGTCGCAGCATGCGGCGCCGCAGCAACCGAGAGGGGCGTGTAATGTCCATGCGCCTCTGGATCGTGCATGGGAGGATACGTGGGCGCTGGGTGATGGTAGTAGCTGGGGGGGCAGCTGTATCTGCAGGAGTGGTTGGCAGGTGGTTGAGGTGGTACCGGCCATGCATGGGAAGGGAGGTGGCCGGCGCTGCCAGCAACTGCCAGGGGCATGGGGTTGCTGGCTGAAAAGACACCACCGATCATGACCGGTCCGCTCGGCTTGTGGGCAGCACTGACCGTGGCGGAGTTGGGGCTGGCGAAGTTCGGGTGGGACCCGAGAGGCAGGTGGGCAGCATGGGCATGATGTATGCGGGGAGGCTCCTCCGCACGGGACTGTGCCACCATGTGTGTGTGCTGTGGCATCAAGAGCTGCGATGACTGCATTGCAGCTGCGGCTGCCGCAGCTGCACCATCCACAGCCTGCCGCTTTGTGGGGGAGTGGGAGGATGCCACTCGTCCTGGGGCCTGTGGCAATTGCTGCCTTGCGGTAAACAGGCCTGAATGCTGGTGCTGCTGCTGCTGCTGCTGGTGCTGGTGCTGCTGGTGCTGGTGCTGGTGCTGCTGCTGCTCGTGCTGAGGTGGTAATGGTGGGGGGGCAGGGGCAGCTGCTGGGCCGCCTGCAGGAGTCACACCCATCAGTGAGGGAGGCCCTGCATTGCTGTCAGACCCTGCAGAGGCCTCCAGCAGTGCAGCAGCCGCTGCAGCTGCTGCCATCACCACATCCTCGTCTTCATCTGCTGAGTCATTACCCTCACTACCATCTGCCACGGGCCCCTCGGGAGCCTGCTGCTGCTGCCGCTGCTGCCACTGCTGCTGCTGCTGCGTTAGGCCTCCGCACTCAAGTAAAGGCTGTACCGCCAGCGCGGCCGCAGCACCAGCACCAGCAGCAGTAGCATCGGCAGCAGCAGTAGCAGGCGCGGCGCGTGGTGTGGCAGGTGCTGGTGTACCAGCACGGCCACTGCCACTGTTGCCGTTGCTGCTGCCGCCGCTGCCACCATCGTACAGGTGCACGGCCGAACGCTTGCATGGCAACAGAACACTTGGGCCATGTGCCAGTGGCCAGGGGCCAGCACACACACCCGTGCCTGTACCTGCGCCCGGCCCTGCAATACCTGCCACTGTCAGCGCTGCTCCCCCAGCTGCCCCAGCCCCAGCCGGCTGCGCTGCGGCATGCGCAGCCATTGAACCGGGATCTGGGGAGGCAGCAGCGGCAGTAGCAGCGGCAGTAGCAGCGTCCTGCCTCTGAGCCACTACTGCGCTGTTATCTGCGGCGTGGGGCATGCCAAGGCTGGGTGTGTGACAAGAAACGGTTGGGTCTGGGGGGCCACAAGTGCGTACCATCAGACCTGCACCCTGCTGGTCACGACCTGGCGCTTGTTGGTTGGGAGGGGGCGGGGGCAGCAAGGGGTAGGGTCCAGTGGGGCAGTAGGGGTAGTAATCCCCCGGTCCGCTCACGCGCACGAGGATCATGCCAGGAGGGGGAGGTGGAGGGGCAGCCCCGGCGGGCAGGGTGATCAGGTGCCGGGTACCAGGGGGAGGATGGATGTGGTGGACGGGGGGCCGCATGGTGGAGGCCCCATGCATGCCGCCACCGTACGCATGCATGGCGGTAGGACGGGGCGACGCGGGGAGGGTGTGGGGAGGGGCTGAGAACTCAGCTTGAGTCCTGGTGAGGGAGGTCCCTGGCTGGCTGCCTGGTGTGCGCGGCACTGCTGCCGCCGCCGCTGCAGTGGTGGGGCTAGCACTGTCTGGGGCCGCTGGTGGTGATGCAGGGCGTACTTCCAGCTCAGGCACGTGGCCCACAACAGTGGACGGTGCATAGCCCACAGCTGTATCAGCACCAGCTGCTCGGCCGTGGGCATGCAAGGAAGCCGACCCAGTCGCCGTGCCAGCCTGGGCCTGAGCTGGAGCGCCACCTGGGCCAACGGCAGCCGCTGCGGCCACGGCCATAGCACCGGCAGCATCACCAGCAGTACCGCTGGCAGTAGCGCCGGCAGTAGCGAGGGCGGTACGGCCGCTTGATGTGGCCGAGAGCGCAGCGTCCCGTTCAGCTTCCACTCGCTGCAGCGCGGACGCCAGGGCGCATGAATGGGCCAGCAGTTGGGTGTTGTGTACTGCCAACAGCCGTACCCGCTGCCGGAGGTCAGCCACCTCAGCCAACAGCGCAGCCTGATGGGGCGGCTGCGCTGCTTGTCGTTTGAAGCTGCCGCACGCATCTGCACTTGCATCGGCGCCGGCAGCACCCGCACTGCGTGCATCAAGCTGCCGGGCCCCCCCTGGCCCCCTTGCACAGGGCGGCACCATTGCAGCTGCTGATCCGCCATCAACGGCACTGCGTACACCCTGAGGCCCACCTCCCTCGCTGCCTGCAGCAGCAGCCACTGCTGCAGCAGCCGGTGACACCGCCGCCGCCCCCTCCGCGGCAACTTCCCCGACCGCCTGTGCCTGCGCCAGTGCAAGCGCGTGCACTTGGGCTTGCCCCCGCTGGGCAGGCCCTGTACTGGGGGGGCGCGGCTGAGCGACTGAGGGAGCTGGGCTTGCAAGTGCTGCTTCCGCCTGCGCCAATCTTGCACGCAATGATTCCACGAGCTCTTTCTGCCGGGCCTTAGACCTCAGAGCAGACAGCCGGTTCTTGGCGATGCGCTTGGCGGTGGCTGGGTCAGTGGTGGGGTCGTCCAGACGGTCCAGTCGCACCTGGGGCAGTACCGCACTCTGCAGTACGGCCTGTACCGCTGAGGGGCTGAGCCCACCTGCCCCTGCCCCAGCTTTTGGGCTTGCCCCCGCCCCCGGCCCGGGACCTGCCACAGCAGATGGGCTACCAGAGATCTTGTGAACCCCGCCAACCACCGCGCCCAGGCTTCCAGGCTGCCCACGGGCGGCAGGGCCCGCACCCAGTGCAGCCGTTGCTCCAGCCACGCTTCCGGACCGCGCCACTCCTGCGGCTGTGGCGGCGCCCAAAGGCATGTGGCCGCCTGCGCTTGCGGGCGCTGGGGGCGCAGGCGGCAGGCTGTGTGAGCGATGTCCCACAACCGCAGGCGCACTGGGCGCGCGGGTAAGAGCCGCCAGGGGCTGTGTTGGGCCGGGCGAGGTGGTTACAGGCGTGGGGGATGGTAGTTGACCGCCAGCTGGCCCAGCTGGCCCGGTGGCTGGCGGGTGTGAGGAGGGCGTGCCCGCACTGTTGCGCTGTGATGCCACAGCTGCTCCTGATGTGGTGCCGCCCCCGTCCTCCGCTGCCACCTGCGCACGCTGCTGCGGCCCCTGCTGCGCGTGCTGCGCATGCTGCTGCTGCGCGTGCTGTGCGTGCTGCGCCTGTTGTGCGTGCTGTGCCTGCTGCTGCTGCTGTGCGTGCTGTGCATGCTGGGCCACCAGCTCCGCCTGCAGCTGCGCGTGTGCCATCAGCCGCTGCGTGTGCGCCTGCGCACGCACAGCTGCCCGTGTGGCCTCAGCGGGGTTCCGCACAGGGCCGCCGTGCACTGCGGTTGCGGCGGCTCCCCCCGACGGCACCGATGGCAGCTGAAGGGCCAGGGCCGGTGCAGAGGGTGCAGGTACTAGTAGTATTGGCGGGCTGCCTCCCTGAGTTGGCAGGACACCCCCACCCGCACTGAGCCAACCCCCTGGGTGCTGCTGCCCTGGTGCCGACCCTGTGGCATGGTGCTGGTACTGCTGCTGTTGGGGGTAGCTGCCGGCGTGTGGGTAGTGTGGTCCTTGGGGATGAGGGTCAGGGGGCATATGGTGGAGGGGCGCATGATAGATGGGTTGGCTGTATGGGTCGTAGCTGTACGGGTCGTACGTACCCGGGTAGCCCTGGCTCTGTTGGGGGAGGAGGCCCAGGGTCCCAGTGGGGCCGTGTGGCAGGGGCATGGCTGGCAGGAGGTGGTGGGAGAGCTGTTGCTGCAGGTTGCCTGAATGGGTGGGTGGAAGGAACACTGGCATGGAGGTGGGAGCAGGGGGCGGGGGTTGGGGTGGGCGTCCCATGGGCTGCCCCGGCAGTTGGGGCCGGGGCCCAACGGCTGTTGCAGCTGCTGCCCCTGAGGCCATGGGGTGTGGCGCGGCTGAGGGTCGTGGTGCAGCCACAGCACCCCCTGCCCCGCCCACGCTGCAGCCCGCGGCCAGCATGGCATGGAGGTGTGCGACAGCTGCGCCTTCGACCGAGGATCCACCTGCACTGGGGTAGAGAAGGTCCCCTAGCATCAGGCTGTCCTCAAGCATGTCTTGGGGAGTACTGCCTCCCGCAGTGTGGACGCCTCCATGACCCCCTGCTGCACCAATTGGGGATGGGTCATCCAGGGCCCCTGGTAGGGAGGGCACTAGACCCAGGGCACCTGCAGGGTATGGCACACGCATGGCCATTCGCAGCTGTGAGATCCATGGGGGGCATGTGCATGGCGGGAGTGTGAAGCCAGGACAGCAAATGGAGCGCAGGGTTGACATGGAGTCGCTGTGTGGGGCTGTGTGATGCGCGCGCACGCACGCGCGCGCGGCATGCAGCTGTTGCATGGCAGGTGGAGGCGTGTATGGGGGGGCCATCTGAGGGATGGGTGCAGCAGCTGCAAGACGTGTCGCATGCTCCTGGAGACAACCGCTGCGTGCTCTCCCGCATGCCGCACATGCAAGCATGCACCTCCAATGCACGCATTCCCGGCACCGATCCCGCACCTGCGTAGCTGTTCGTCTGACGGAGCGGCTCCGTGTAGCCTTCGACAGCTGCCTGCAACAACAGCTCCAGCTCGTCCAGCTCCGAGGCTGCCACCTGGCGTAATCCAGTTGCCCCGTCCGGCCCTGATGGCTGCAACAACTGGTGTGTATGTTGGTGGTGCTGATGTTGATGCATAGGTCGCTGCTGTTGTGCAGCCCACGCATGCATCCCGATACCAAATGGCCCTGTTACGTTGGGATCCACAGGCACATCCAGTGCTGCATCGTCGGCCCCAGCAACAAGCTGCGCTTGGTGTCTGGCTGGTGCGGCTGTGGAGGAACTCCGAATACTGCCACCCGGGTTGCCATCTCCCCAAGCTCCCGGCCCATCCCCGTGCCCAGCACAGCAGCTGGCGTGTGAGGTCGAATCCGAATTCTGGTTTTCAGGAGCAGTACCAAGTTGGTGATGGTGAGCTCCTGAGAGGGAGGGGCTCAGGATGGGCCCTCCGGTCCCAGCCTGATGTTCCTCCATATGCAGCTGTCCCACCTCTGGGCCACCTGCATACCATCACAACAGGCAAAGTTGCGGGCATGCGCGATGGTGAGAAGTTCCAGTGCAGGCATGTTAAAACGCTCGAAAATGACTCTGCCGATGTGCATCAAGCGAAAGGAGGGCGCGCGGGTTTCTAGCCCACCACCTGAAACATGGCCGTGACCCGGCACATACCTTGCTGATTCACGGTATCATCCTCATGATTTTCATTCCGCCTCCTGGGTGCACCAGACCTGCTGTCTGGGACGCTGGGCCTAGGGCCTTCCTGGCTACTGCAGGATTTAGAAACAAAATGTCTCCGGGCAGTATTAAATTTTAACGTTGAAGGCACAAGATCCCCTGTTTGGGTGCATCAACCAACTACCTCACCGACATGTTGACGTTGCGATGTTGGATGCCTCGCAGCTGTGCTTACGCCCACTCATGTGTCGGCTTTTAATGCTTCAAATCCCGTGCTCATCTCAGCGCATTGATCATGCAAGCACATTATGTGCATCATGCATGCAGCCGACCCAAATGCCGCGCGCTGCCAGCTGCATGTATGACTGCTGCACCACAGCCAGTAAGATTCTCGCCGTAAGAACAGATGACTGCGAGCTGCGTGCCTTTGGATGCAAGATGGATGCCTGGGTGGACATGGCCAGTGCACCAGTTTGTGATAACACATGGGCCTTGACCTCCAGCCATGGTGGCACTCAGCCCTCGAAGTGCACGCTGCACAAGTGCTCCTGAGCACGAAGATAGCGCTCAGTAAGCGGTACTATGCTCACCACACCGCAAAAGAGTGGAAGGGCAACGGAAGCCATGACCGGGGAGGCCCCAGCGCTATCTAGGCTTAAGAAACCGCACGTCTGCTGACACCGATCACCAAGGCATTGAACCACCACACCTTTCTGCAGCTATCACATGGCCGTGACCACTGCCGTGGCCACGCATACCTCACAATGCAGTTCAGACCGTGCATACCTCCATGGTCCATGCATGTTGCATGGCACCATGGATCTCCATCCCTGCACTTGAAAATATTTAGCCAATGCCCCATCCACAGCCCTGCTCTGTATCGATACACTTGACCGAGCCCACCACGCACCACCTTCCAAGCCTGAACTATCTTGCGATTGTGCGTCCTGCCCTGACACGCGCTTTGTCATCCGCTTTGCCAGCCCATGCCAGCAGCACAATCAATGGTGTCAATGCTGTGAGGGTGGTAACTGCAGCGATGCAAGCAACGAAAAGGTGGGAGCAGCACCGTGCCTTGTGCTAACCAAATAAGCTACACAGCCTTTCTTCACTGCCAACTACCATGTTCAGATCTGCGCTGCGTCACGCGTCCCGGGTGCAATCGAATGAGATCAACCCATGCACAGTTGCCGTCGCACGCATGCATGCATGCATGAAGGCACTCAAAGTGTGCAGGACCACGCCTTGCCAGCAGCAGGCGTGCACAATTCAGACTTGAAACAGCATCACTGAAAAGAACAGAACCTGCGTGAAACCACCCGGCCAAAACAGCAGCGCATGAAGAAAAGCACGAGGCAGGTCAGGAAAGAAAAGACAGGAAGATAAAAGGACAGAAACACTAGCGGGGGGGACATCAGGGTGCAGCCCGCACCTCCATGCACCCACAACTCCATGCCCAAGCCCGCACCAGAGCTGAGGATGATGTGCACTGTACAAGTCCAGGGGTTCCAACACAGGTCAGCGAGCTGCCCCAAGCTCAGCAGCCGCTAGCGTTGCCATCCCCAGCGGCCCCAGGCAGCCCGTGCACGCCCCTGGGTCACCACCCCACATCTCCACACCACCAGCCACTACCGGCCTACCCAGCTTGTGAGCCCGTCTGCCAGGAGACTGGTACCGCGGATTGTGACGACACTGAGAGCCTGTGCACGGAGCAGGAGATGCCTAGGAGTGAGCCAGCACTCAAGAGGCCGCTCCCCGGCTACACTGCATGCAGGCTGCGCGCCGTGCATGGCTGGCATCGCATGGGCTGGCGTTGCATGCATGCGCTGGCCGCATGTGTGCGGCCGGGTGCTGTGTAGGCTCGCGGTCTCGTCATGCGGTCGCCGTGGCTGGTGTAATGGTTCCGGTGCGCTGCAAGGGGGAGAAGGCGCGTGACAGGCCACGCTCCAGGAGCGAGTAGCCCTGCGGGGTGGGGCAGGTTCACAATCAAAGTTAAAGGGTGTTAAAGGCAGTACTCAGAGTGAAGGGCTGAGGTTTGGGGCTGAGGGTTGAGGGTTGAGCGCTTTTGTGCTGGATAACTTGAGCACATGCACGCTGCGAGGTCAGGTCAGGTCAGGTCCACACGTTTCTCAACCCACACCAACCAGCAGCACAGATCAGTTCAGATCAGGCCAGGCCAGATCAGGTCAGGTCAGATCAGGCCGGTTCAGATCGCACCTCTTCGAACGATCGCATGCAGTTGGACACGAAGGAGTCCATGTGGCCGGTCACCGCCTGCAGGTCCCGGCCCACCTGCCTCCGCATAACCTACACGGTGCAGCACCAGGCGTCAGGGGCTGAAGGGGTGAGCAGGCAAAGCTTCTAGATGTTTGTAGAGCCCAGGGCTCAAGGTTCACGGGATGAGTCATGCATGCAGTGGCATACAGCTCGGCTTTGTGCTGCATGAGAGTTCGCACCTTGTCCACCACCTGCTCCACGTTGGATGCCAGCTCCTCACCGTTGCGGCGGATCATGTCGGCCAGCTCACGGCCCTGTGATCAGGGATGGGGATGGGGATTGTGTGCATGCGCGTGTCCGTGGGGCGCGGGGGTTGGGCGGCGTGGGGGATGGAGAGCTGCGGGGAGAAAATTGGTGGTGGTACGCTGCAACAGCAGCAGTGCGCTGTACGCTGTACACAGTATGCTGCGGCACACTGCACAACTGCGGCACGCCGCACAACAGCAGCAGTACACAGCAGTACACAAAGCAGTACACAGATGCAGTACAAAAAAATAAAGAGTAGTACACCCGCAGCACCTTGAGCTCCAGGGTGTCTGCGAAGGACAGGCCGCGGCGGCGCGTGGGTGTGCCGCCGCCCCCAACGGTGGATGTTACTGCGGACACACCGGGGGCGATGGGGGAGGGCGGAGATGCGCCACTGCCGCGCGCCCACCTGGGGGTGGTGCAGGACCCCAGGACTCGAGCGTTCAGGTTCGGAGGTCCAGAGTGCGAGTTCAGGTCCAGGGCCCGAGGATCAGGGTCAAGGATGGAAAGGCCCTTCCAGGGTTCAGGACGTATCAATTGTGCAGGGTCCCTCTTCAATGCGGTGCACAGCCAAGGCAGGCACCCAAGCGGGCAGCAAGGTACGTCCTGATCACGACCCACCCACCCCCCCATATATATATATATATATACATATATACATATATATACATATATATATATAACATATACACATATATATATGATATGTATATATGGGTATATATGTATATATATATACACACCACCCCCGACCCCAACCCCACCCCGCGGCTCACCCACCCCTTGCCCCGCCCCGCCGGCGTGAGTGCACCGATGCGCTTGGTGATGCGGTCGGCCACACGCAGCTGCCCCGCCACATTGGCCCGCAGCTGCTCGCGCAGCTTCTTGATGCCTGCGCCTGCACGGATGCGCTGCTCCTGCATGCACCGACGTCCGGGCCGCGCAAAAGAGATGCCGTGCTTTGTTTCCAATGCTTATAATAAGCAGGAAAGCTCGAGGAACAGTTGCTTGAGGAACGGTCGCTCGGGGAACAGGCCATGCGCTTGTGTCACAAGGCAGGGGGTGGTGCCTCGCCTATGCACATGCATGCATGCAGAGCCACAAAGGACAGAGGCCGCAAGGGCTTGTATAAATAATATATATATATATATAGCAATATAGTATATTAACAGAGCAACACACAACTGCGAGGCCGCACGGAGCCGGCACGGTGTCTACGCCACATACCTTGACCAGACTGATGCCGAGTTGCTTGCGGGTGTAACCGCGCTGCAGGTTGCGCAGCACGTACTCGTTGTAGTCACGCAGCACGCGCAGGATCAAGTCGCTGCAAGGGGTGCGGTAGGGGTGGTGATGGGGCCAGGGGGTTGAGGGGCGAGGAGGGGGCGGAAGGTTCAACGTTGATGGGTCACACGGACAAAGGTTGGGAGTGTAGGGCTCTGGGGTGGTGAGCGTTTGGGTTTCTACGCGAGTGCAGGATGAGGTTGCTTTGAGGGCCAGGCAGCGCTGGGTGGGGTCGGGGGCACCTGATGGAGATGCACTAGACCCTAGACGACCCTGAACCCTGAACCGTGAACCGTCAACCCTCCCTGAAACCTGCCCTCAACCCCAACCATGAGAGCACTCTCCAGCCTTCACGAGCCTTCAGCCGCAGGCTGTCAGGGGCCCCCACCTGGTGGATATGCCCTCGGTGCGTTGTGTGGCCACAAAGCGGCCCGCACGCTTCACAGGGCCGTACACGTCGTCCGTCTGACCGCTCGCGTCGGCGTACGGCAGGTCGTCGTGCGCGACTGCGGTACAGTTGAACGATAGTACAGCGACAGGCAGTACCGTGAGCATGCGGTACTGTGACAAACAAGGTACAGCCGTGTTACAGTCGCACAGCAGTACAGCAATGTGACAGTCGCACAGCAGTGCAGCCAAATGAGGCAGTCGTACAGTGGGCCATTATGTGCTGCTGCACCCAGAGGTGCCAGCAGCTGGTAGCGGTTGAATGGCAGCAAGCAGGCGACGCACCAAAGTCGATCTTGTGCTTGTCCAGGAAGTCAAGAGTGATGACCCAGGGCGCGTTAGGCACCACCTCGTCCACCCACCTGTGATAAGAGTGATCATGGCTTATGGTTTTAATTGTGGTGTTATGCTTTCGGGTTTCTGGGGTCAGGTTCTAGAGTTGCAGGGCCCCATGTGTCCATGGGCCCCGGGCAGCAAGGTGCCCGTCATGTCAGCAAGCATGCAGGGACCAGCAGCAGCAGGAGGGAGGACACACGCAGAGCAAAGTACAATTCCCATGCAGGGCCAAACATGCCAGGGGATATGCTATGCAGCTCCAGAGGAAACAGGAGGCCAAGCGCCAAAAGGGAGGCCAACCAGCATGCATGGGGACCCAGGGCTTGGGTGCACAACTTGGTGTTCGCAGCTGCACCTGCTTGTACTGCGTATTCCGGCTTGCGCCGCTTACAACTGTACCGCCTGTACTGCTTGATTATATTGCTGACTATACCGCCTGCGCTGACTCCCCACCGCCCACTCTGGTACCTCATGACCGTGTCCATTACCTGCAATGCCTCACTGACTCGTACCGCTCTTCCTCACTCATCAGTGTCTTGCCCTGCGGTACGGACATGCGGTGCATGGCCCAGCTCAGGCGGTACGGCATCCCATCCCACACGTCCAAGGCAAGTGTGTGCACCTCCACACTGGCGGTACAGCTGCGTGCTGTGACAGCACCTGGTGCACGCCGTGGCTGATGGCTTTGGGGCCATGTGCTTGGAGCAATGCGTGCGTTCAAGAGCAGCAATGTGGCACGTCAGCAAGCGTCGGCACACTGAGGGGTCAAAGTTTGACCGGGAGCTGACTGGGCGCACCTTGTATTTGTGGGTCACAGCGTCATTGCACACCCCGACGATGAGGTATGTGTTTGGGAAGCTGCATTGCACATTCACGCGAGGGGGATGCACGCGGTGAGTAATGATGGTGCATTGGCAGCCTCTACGTATGCCGCGGGATGTGCTGGCGCATGCAGCAGGGACTGTGCTGGTGGTGGTGGTGCAGGTGCCGCGCTGCCAGGGTTCGGGGGCTGCATGCTCCCCTGAAGGTGACGCAGCTTCCAATGCACAGGTGCCGGAAGCTGCACGGCGGTCATGAACAGCTGGGCTAACAGTAGCGAAACAAAGCAGGTGCAAAGACGGCTGCCGCACGCATGTGTGCGAAGGGGCACCCATGTCAGCGCGCGCCATGCACGGCACAGAGCGTCTCGCACCATGTTTGTATGGCAGCTTGTGCGCATGCACGTTGTGTTTGCATGCTCCCATGAGCCCATGTGCTCACATACCCATCAGAGCGCGCATCCATCGCGCTCGCACTCACATTTTCTTGGCCTGTTCCAACGCCCTAGCGTGCCTACACGAACAGATCACAAGGCGCCAACATGTTACTTCAACCCGTCAAAAGCTGCCTGCGCCAAAGGCACTAGGACGCACCCGTAGTGAAAAGCATCAAATATTCCGTCTGCATAAACACGAATAGGGCGGTCGTTCTTTCCGGAGGGACCAGCCTCCTCCATCTTCGTGTCTAGTGCCCCATTGGCACGTTGTGAGGTCTGGGCAGCTGGATCCACCGTCTCGGCAGCCGTCTTGGCTTTCTTTGATTTGCTCATTTCCCCCCTGAAATGCACGCAGAAATGCTGGTTATGGCGTGCACGAAATGGCTCACAGTGTTGATGGACGCCAGTGGTTGGCACGACTTCGTAGGACACGTGTGCATAAAAATGGTGTCAACCAGTGTGATATGACAGCTGCACCACTGCTGGTAAGGTTGATGCTGGGGTCCGGGGTCCAGCACCTGGAACCGGCCATAAGCTGCAAGTTCCAGCTGTTGGTGGCGCAGGCCGGACATGAACGGACCACGGCATGCGCTGTACATAGTTTGTGCAGGCACTGTTTCGTATCTGAGGCCTGCCTGCAGGGGGGCGGGGACTTTCAGTTTTGCTGTTCCCCCACGTTGAATGCGCCTGGACACCCGTATGCTGCACACCCGTACATTGTGACAAGGCACGGCACTTTTTGCCCGCGCGTGGCGGGGGCCCGCATCCTGGATTCTATATCTGAAGGTTTGCCGGTGCTCAGGGAACTTGGGTGGCTCCATCCCATTTGTATTTCACCTGCCGTGCCTGAACATGCATCAGCTGCACTCTCCGATGTTCATGGTGTGTGCACAGTGATCCCCAGCGATGCTGCTCAATTGCAGCGCCAAGATCCCCCTCACACTCAAGGTACACATCAGATTCACCCCATTCCTGGCCACGCGCGATCGAAAAGCACAGCCACAGGCCACAGGCACGCTCCACGGTCCACATGCACGGCAAACCCCATGGCCCCCAGCCGTCTGTGCCACACACAGGGCACCAGGGCACCAGCCTGTAGCGCGCGCGCGCGCTCTCTCTCTCTCTCTCTCTCTCTCTCTCTCTCTCTCTCTCTCTCTAGGCCGCACAGCCCGCCCACCAACCATCTCAACAGCTCACTCTGCCTTTATCGGTGTAGCGTGTTGTACCTCAGTCTGTACTGCACCCTCTCACCACCTCACTCTTCATCAGTGTACCGCGGGCGGTACACCCCAGCTGCCACCTCCTCAGGGCTCGGCTCGCAGCCATCAGTGACCCCCATGACCAGCCCGAACCGCATCAGCTCGCCAAACTGCAGCCACACGGACATCAACAGGAAAAGGTCTTCGTGATAGCATGGCATTTCACAGATTGGCATCAACAGCAAGGAGTCGATTGCAGCGCCAGTTGCCGCCACGGAATGGCAGAGTCAGGTGGCAATTGTGGGGCGGCATGTGCAGTGCAGTTGTGCACCCATCCCTCACTCAGCTGCCTGCGCCCTCTGGCCCCAGCTCCCCATCCCCCTGCGGCGGTGCGCACACCCGTATCACAGCTCGGCTGCTGCTGCTCAGCTGATAAAACAGCACATGGCGTGGCATGCGGCACACTGCGTCAAGGCTATCCGCAGGCCTGCAAACCCAAGGCGGCCATGGCCGCATGACGGCAGGCTCGCGCGAACTTGAGGCGTCTCAGCCGCACGACAAGTGGCAGTAATATCTACACAACCTCTGATGGCTCTCAAGCAACAGGCCCATACCAGCTACAGGGTGCACTGCACCCATCACCCATGCGCCCATCACTCTCCGAATCGTGCCACACAGCGGTCACAGGCATGCGCCATGAGGCCACACTTTCTAATAAAAGCAGCATTACACCTGCTGGAGGTTGATGATCTTGACGCCTGGGGTGTGGGCCGCCTCCTCACGCTCCTGTCTTGTGTTGTAGCCCCAAGATGCCTGCACGCAGCAATGCATCACACATGTCCTGCAGGGCTGATGGTACATGCATGAAACGCCGCGTGACAATTCCCATGAGCATGCAACAATGCCCCACGAGGCCATATATACCAGCTGTTTGCAAACCGCTGCTGCCGCCGGCCCCTAGCCAGACATCAGATCAATGATTGCAGGGGTGGTACGTATGCATGTAGCACGCGCACCAGGTACAGGCGAATGTGGCTCAGGTCCGGCTGCTCAGCGACTGCCTTAAGCGTGTCCAGCCGATCATCTACAAAGTGAAGTGTGGCGCCTGCTGACTCGGGTAGCTGGGAGATGGTGCTGTGGGAAAAGAGTGCGCGGAGGGGGGAGCGAGAGATGTTTGTGGGAGCGGAGTGAGTATGTTTGATGGCATCGTTCTAGGGACTGTTGAGCCATGTGGACCCGCTAGACTGCGACGATAGCGATCAGGCCAGGCAGGGTCCAACTGCTAGAAGCGCAGCACGGCATCAGCTTCTCCTGACCATACTACAGCACCTGAACACTCCTACGGTATCTCTTTTACTGTGTACGGGCCGTAACAATTGGTGGGCGGTAGCTGCCACAGAACCCACCGGAGGGCTGCAGCCTTTGCAGCCTCTGGGGGCAGTAGCGCGGCAAAGAGGCGTGGGGAGTCAGGTGGCAGGTCCACCCCCAAGGATGCCTTCATGAGCGCTGACACGCGGTGCCCGGCTGCGGCCAAACGGTGTTGTAGTAAACCTTGATACTCTGAACCCAAGAACGTGCCCCAAGCCCCACCACAAAAGGGCTGCATGACCCCACACGATAAGACCCACATCATCCTGCAGCCCACATCCTACAGCACACATCATGATTCAAGAAGCCCGCCACATCATAATACCGCTCACAGCCCACATGATGAAGTCCACAACATCAACACAGCCCCTCACCCTTGGAGGTGGCCAGGTACACGGGGTAGGGGCACGCAGCCAGTGCATCTGTTGCTCCCTCATATGGCACCTGCTGTGCCATCCAAGATGCTGGATCACCTGTCATCCATGCATTACTGCGTGTAGCACATGGATGTGGGATTTTCTGGGTGCGTCCCAAATGCCCGCGGACGCATGTCGGGCGTGTGCGGCCATGGCATGTTCACATGGGTGCATGGCACATTGGCATGTACATGTGGCTACATGTCAGTCATGCAGGTGCGTGCACAGGAGGAAGAGAACCTGGCCCAACTCTTATGAAAATGCCAAGATCTTTTATGAAATGCCAAGATGTCTCACCGAATGCTTTCATACAGCGCCGTGAGCTCTGCTGCTGACTCGTTGTACTGCTCCGTCTTGGCATGCAGTACATTCTCCCAGTCTGACAGGATGAGGTCCACATGCGCGAAGTCTTCCATCAGCATGCGCACCATGATCATGGACTCGTAACCCCTGAGCACAGTGAGCGCGCTCGCAAAGTCACACCGGTTTAGTGAGCTCACAGTGCTTGGGGTGCACACGCTGCATGTGTGCCCCATGATGCCACATGCGGCCGCAACATGAATGTGCGGAGTATGCGGGCAAGGGGGAATGCTGTGCAGCGGCCATCGAGGGGTGCTTGATCCATGCTTGCGTGCTGCGTTGATGCTTGCATGCTGCCTGAGGTTGTGTCAGTGCAGGCAGGCAAGCGGGCAGGCAGGCGGACGGGCAGGCAGGCATGCAAAAGCCTCACCCACAGCACATCCTGCAGCATGAAAATCCACCCATAAGTGCCCACGCATGGTTGCATGATGCATGCACAAACCTGACCAGAACTGGACGGACTGTCCGCATCTTGCGCGCCACTGCCTCCTCCTGCTCCGCACTCACGCCTTCAAACAGCTTTGGCCATCGCTGCTTGGCAGCAACGAACGCGCTCTTGGTGATTTCGCCTTCACTGTCCAGTAGCACACCATCAAAATCCAGTACTAAAACATCTGATGGGCTCGATCGCGCAATGTGAGCCGATCTCCGCCTGCTGGGTTTGGCAATGAACGGCCTGTGGTGCCTGCGGCCACAACGTAGCGCCCTAGGCCGCATCTGACTATATAGCATCTCTCACACGTGGTCGGCAGCGTCGCTGCAGCAGCGATGTAACCCTAGTGTGTAGTGTGTGGATGCGTGACGTGAGCCACTAGGCACTAGGGCGCCGCTGTTCGCGTGTGACGCAGCTGACTGCCCCCAAATGAGCCAGCTGCACAACCTTGCAGCCTGCACGCCGCTGCGTGAGCTCAGACTGCTCTGCCACAGCTGGAGCCACTGTCTGTCGCAGCCTGCTCTCAGCTGCCGGCACTGGTCCTATCTACCTGCGCTGCACTGCAGGCAGGTGGATGTGAGCAGCTGCACGGCGCTGCTGGAATTAGTGTCTGCAGGCAAAGCCCTTGTGCATGGGGCACCCCCGCCCGTGGTGTGCTAGTGTGAAAAAGGGTGGCTGGCGCATTGGTGCTTCGCAAAAGGCAAGGGCAGCAGCCATGTATTCATGTGCGTGTGGCACGGAACCATACGATATGGACATATGATGGTAGTCGAGCTCAGTCAGTGCAGTCAGCGCAGGCGTGCTCACACCATGCTTGAATGCGCAAATGCCCGATACAATGTGATTGCTGGGGTGACTCAGACCTGGGCACTGCTCCAGGCCGGACAGCTGGTTCAGTACAGCACGTACCTGGGCCAACTGCACATCTGTAGCCAGCTACCGCCACGCGGCAGCAACAGCGGGTCGCAGCCCAGAAGCACAAATGTTGTGACATGCGCATGAGGTATGGCGCTGAATCAGCGCCTGCGCACTTAGGTTTGGTCTCGCAATGCCATCAAGCTAGTGGCTTTAGGTTTTCCAGCCAGATCCATGCTTTCCTATTTGCTACCTATCTAGTTTGTTGGCCTCCTGGCCTGTCCAGCTAGAGTTATCTGGGACTACTCCTGCAACTTTCGATCTGTTCAGACCACCCCCCCTTTGTCAATCCTGCTTCGCGGCAGGCGTCTATGCGCCAACTTGGGCGTACGATGTAACACACACACACACACACGTATGTGGTTCAACCATTACAACCTGGTCGTCGCTATGCTGCATGTAATGCTGCTACCGGCCGCAACTGTGTGCAAGTCAGACTGTCGGCGGTGTTTGCTTCTGCTGTTTGTTAAGCTGATAGATTACGGCTGGTGTCATTTAAACCAGACGCAGTAATACAGCTTGTACTGCATGACTGTACTGTATGTTGGGAGCGTGCCGCTGTGCTTGATGGCAGTTTGTTGCTGGTATCCTTAAATAACTCTGTGCACAGCACATTCTATGTTCACCTGTTACGTCCATCCCTCGACTAGTGTGCGTCAGACATGCGTGAGCCGCCGCAAGGTCCTGTAAGCCAGCCTTTGGCAACCCATGTTTACAGGCGCATGCGTGCGTGGTTGGGGAGGGGCCCTGGGTTACTCCAGTTGTTTCTGCGTCCCCACCAGCGTAGCACGGCGCCCCCACCAGCCAGTCGTCGTGTTCTTATCTGACATATGCAATGCAGTGCAGCGCGATGCGTGCGCATGCAGCAGGCAGTGCGTGCGCACGCTGCATGCATGCAGCTGCAGATGGGACCAACCACATGTGTTATACATGGGCCAGCCTTCATGCGATCAGCAAGCCAATGCACTCGGTTAACATACAGTACGAATCTATGCCCAGAGACTGCAGAAATGCGCCTACCGATCGGCTTATACCGAAGACTACTGCAAACCTGAGCCGTGCGGGTGCTACTGGGTTCGTTCAGCAGATACCGTACGGTTGAGCTTGCGACTGTGCCTCTCGACGGATCCAGCTCCAATGCGTGCAGCGGTATACGCAGTGAGCACAATCAGCAAGCATATGCATACTGTGCTTGCTGCAGTCTTTTAGGGCTATACCCTAAAACCCTAAACCCTAAACCCTCCGACAGCCATTGCGCGTGCGCGGGCGTGCATGTGGGCACGGCATCAGGCTCAGCTGCCGGCGTTCGGTTAGATTTCCGTTCCCACTGTGCAGTCCATTGCCTTGCCTCTCCAGCACCTGAGCTGCACTGCCCACATCATAGATATACAGTCAGCGTGCCTCAAGCCTGCACCCAGCCGCGTGTGCCAGCCGTAGCCATGTCTGATGAGGAAGGACCAGCCCCCCTGTTTGAGACCTGCTTCCAGCAGCTGCTGGCTAACGAGATGAGTGCGGCGCAGCTGGAGGAGGTGCCGCCCCAGGTACGGTATTGCACGCAGCGCGCATACGATGCTTGCAAAATGTGTGGGGGCTGAATGCGGGCCGGGCGCACGCCAAACAGGGGGCCAGCATGTGCAACTGGGGCGTGGGGGGGCAGTATGCGCCACAGTGGACGCCAACCAGGATAGCAGCAGGAGGGCGCGTGGGGTTGAGGGCCATGGCCCATGCATCATGGCTTCATGTGCATGGCCATGCATGGGGCCATGCAGGCCCCGTCTTCGCCCGCGCTTGCCTTGTGCATGACATGCTTACCACACATGGCCCTGAGGTGCTCTCAGTCCGCGCTCGCGCATGCTGACCCCGGCAAGGAACCACATGCACATGCACAAACTCCATGCTGCCGCGCGCAGATGCTCGCGGGCATGCTGAGGCGCATGGCGGCACGCACGCGCGCCGCTGAGCGGCAGGCTGCGGAGGCCACCCGGGAGCTGGAGCGCGTGCGTCGCAGCCGCTACATGGTGGACCCCCCTGTGGTCCAGGACCGTGTGGGGGATGACATGTACGAGCGCGTGGCGCAGGTGGCAGCCAAGTGGGCGCCGCGGCCGGCCAACGCGGGGCAGACCATCGGCGGTTTCTCTGCTAGGGCAGAGCGCCTCAGCCTGAAGTGGGTCCTGAGCGCGCAGCCGCCCGCCTTTGCGTTTGTGCCGTGGGACGCAAAGGACACGCTCATGGTGTGGGACGTGATCAGCTCGTCGCTGCTGCTGTACCGCCTCATCTGCATCATCCCCGACCTCCCGGTGGACACCACGCGACACGTGGACCGCTACAAGTGTGTATGGGCGGTGGAGCTGCAGCACGTCGCCACAGGCCGGCTGGTGGTGTTTGGCGAGCACAAGGGCGCGGTGAGCGTGCACGTGCCCCTGCCCGAGGTGCCCGACGAGTTTGAGGCGGACGCGCTGGAGCTGCTCAACCTGCTGGCACACCCGCACTGCCCGCACACGTACGACGGCACGGTGGCGGGCAGCGTGGCGTGAGCGAGGCGCGCGCCGGCAGCAGGGGCTCGGGGTGGAGGCGAGGTGGAGGCGAGGCAGTACGGCCTGTCTTGCATTCATACCGGATTCCTACTTGTTTCTGGCTGCAAGGGCAAGGTGGGAAGGCATGCCATCATTGGCATGCAGTGCTTGGTTTTCTGTTGGCTGATGGCTGTGAGTCACCGGCTATACATTGGCATTTCGACACCCAACACACCTGATGGGCATGTTCATTAATTTATTTGCTGGTGCAAGCAGGCCTATCAAGGAGATTGCAGAGCGCTGTGAGGAGCTTGCCAGGCTGCCCAACGAGCTGCCTGCAGTCGTGAAGCCAGCCTTCATGGTGGAGCGCCCGGAGCCAGGGGCTGAGACCAGACTCCGGAAGGCGTGCACAGACTTGAAGGTGGTGCGGTTCCAGCGCAGCGGCCATGCCATCCACGTGGTGAACCGCATGGGCGCTGCTGGCAGGCTGCTGCGCTTCTGAGCCACTTTGTAGTCTCTTGGTAGGGTGAGCAGCCAGGTGGATGTGTCATTTGACAGAATTCTTTTGTCGGCAACCGCCGTTTGTACATCAGTCATGTGGGCAAGATGAGTGGAACGAGTGCAGTTGGACGTCCATGCAAAGGTCTGGTGTTACTGCCACCTTCCTATGTTCAAGCCTGGTTGAAGCCAAGCCTCAACTTGGACGGGTCTGTTGAAGATGTTACATTGCGCAGGATTGCAGTAGCCATGTGACTAGCATGGCTGCCTTGAACATTACATCTCGCTCTGGACGCAACCAGTGTGGTGCTGTGAAGAGCTTTGCAGGATTCTGATGATACAGCTGGTTGTAATGAATCAGCTGCATGTTGTGTTTGCGCAAGGCCCACACCTTGCTGCTGCACATCCATCACATTCATCATAGTGCAAGCTGCTGGAGCTGGGGTGCGCAAGGATCTTTATCACTTAAGCGTCAAGGCCGTGAGATCAGGAGGCAGAATGCGCCCTCTGGTAATGTTTTCAAGGCCCCCACAAGGCAGGATGCCAGATACAGCAGCCGGGTGCCCGTTTACAGAATCTGCTGTTGATAATTGCTTGTCCCACCTGCATGGTGACTGGGCGGCTGCCTCAGGTAAGCAGCCAGCAGATGTTGTTAGATCTTGGTTCACATAAAGGGGCAAGGCTGAGGCACCGCAGGAGGCAGGAGTGCAAACAACAACCCAGTTCTGTACAAGTCTTGCCTGCAAGCGATGTACGTGTAATGTGCACGGCAGTACAAGGCCACATGACTCATGTGTGAGTTGATCTGTGTGACCCATGCGTCAAGTTGCAGAAACATTTCATGGAGCACTGTTTCTGCAGTGCCAAGCTGGCGAGCCTCCATCAAGCTGCACGCTGAACGTGCATGGGGCAAAGGGAGGCAACAGCACACAGGTGGCTACCTGGAGCATCGCTCCAGGTCACCAAGCCTGTGGCATCAGCATGCATTTGCAGACTAAAGCATCAGACACATGGTACAGCTGGGATGGGCAGGCAGTGAGAGTGGCGGCGAGGAGGGTGTGTGAGTGTGGCTGGGGCGCTGTGCATTGCGCAGGTCTCGGTCCTTTACAATGAGCTGGCACATGCTGTTATTTAGCTTGGCACCCACAGCCCTCGAGGCCTGTCACTGCCCGCTGGCTGTACCGATGTACAGCGGCCTATACAGGCGGTACCGGCGGGCTCCCCGCATGGCTGTTGATGCCACCATTGCCGTGAGTACTAGAAACATGATAATAATAATCACACAGCGTTTCACAGATTCATCTGCTTGTCGGAGCCCATTAACTAGATGTTCCTTTAAAACTATAGAGAGCCAGGTGCCTGCACGGTGTTCCAGTTGAGTGAAGCAAACATTAATCCAACAAACACCACTGGCTAACAGGATGCTATCAGTGGTAAGTAGTGCTATCATGTTTGGTGACAATCACACTTTAGTGTACTAAAGTTCATAGAAAACTACCGCTGAATTTCTTATACTATCTCAGTTACACTGCTTGCTCTCAACACATGCTCTCAATATTAGGATGTACTCTTGTCACCGGACAGTTCCTGAGTGAGAACTGTACTGGCTTTCCTGAGGATGGATAACGGTGTGCAACTCAAAGGTAGGTATCGTAAATGTACCAGTGTGCCTGACGGCGTTTTTGGCTCCCGGGGGCTGGGCCTGGGCCCCGGGTACCTGGGCCTCGGTGGTATTGGTGCCCGTGGGGTGTGGCCTCGGGCCCGGTACTGGGTACCCGGGTACCTGGGCCCCAGGAACCCAATCCAGGCACTGCAGCCAGCTGACAAATTCGTTCAAATGCACGTTTACGCAAACGATGCGTGCGGTACACCTGCCAGCTGACCGGGGCAGCACTGGTTGAGTTCAACGCGCACCTCTGTGGCCAGCTGAGCCAGCTGTACGATCTTGCAGCCTGCACGCAGCTGCGCGAGCTGAATGTGTCATTGACTGCTCTGCCACAGCTGCCAGTGGACCTGTCTGGGGCTGGTGCACTGCAGACTCTGGTTGTCAGGCACTGTACTCAAATGGAGGTACTGGAGTTGTCTGCATGCACTGTGCTGCGGGTCCTGGATGTCACAGACAGTGCCATGGGACAGGTGGATGTGAGCAGCTGTACGGCGCTGGAGTCAGTGCCTGCAGGCAAAGTTCTTGTGTGTGGCGTACCTCACAATTTGCAAGTGAGCACATAGGGTGGTCAGCGCAAAAGTAACTTGGACAGGCAAGGGCCACGAGCGATATGTTTGCCTTTAACTTACAGTGTGGTGTGTGGAGATTGGCTAGTCCTTATAGCGTGGCAACTCCCAGCCAACCAGATGTTTGCCCCATACCCATGCCTACCACACAAGAGCCGCTGCATCCCTTCCTCGGGTAGCGGTTGAGTGGGTGGATGTGAGCGCGTGATAATTGAAGGATGCGACCGACATGTTTGTCTATGTTTACATGTGTAACGTGGAGAATGGCTAGCCTTTAAAGCGCAGCAACTTGCAGCCAACCAGATGATATGCCTACACCCCTGCCCACCCTCGCTGCCCACCACTGCCGCTGCATCCCTTCTTGCCCCGCCCTCAGGTACTTGCTTTCGTTCCACATGACACCACACCACCATCTTGGAGTGGTCACAAGCTGGAGCCAGCCATCCCATGAATTACTCCTCATACTGCTGCTGCCTGCCACTCCGGTGACCCAGCAGACCACAGTCATGCTCACAGCCAGCCAGCAGCCTAGCCACCAGCATCAACAAACCAGTGGCACCCTTCTACCTGCACCAGCCCCTTCCTCCTGCCCTGATCATCTGTGGAAGGTGAGCAGACTCCAGCCGCAGGAGAGCACTAGCCCAAACACGGCCGCAAGGACACCCCCCTGAGGCAAGGCCCCTGCACCCAATCCTTCACCAGTCACAGTAGCAGTAGCAGGGTGCAGGTGCATGCCTCCCAACCTGTGGCCCCATCTGAACAGGTGGCCCTTGCGCTTCATGGCCCTGGTTTTTGGTGGCCCCGCTCTAGCTGCCAAGCTGCCAGATGCCCGCAGGCCGTGTCGTCAATGCACCAGCTGCCAGTGTGAGCAGCACTGTGCTGGGCCTCCGCCTCCAGGGGCTATACTCCTCGCACTCTAAGAACCAGCTCAAGAGTCAACTCACGAGTCGCATGACCTCACAGGCCTCACGCCACCACACCTAGCACCTTCTCCAGCGCCTCCTTGACTTCATTGACCATGAAGTACGCCACGGTGGACGCCTGCGGTTTACACACACATATATGTATACGATGTACACCAGCGTACTACAGATGCATGCAGGAACACGAGTGTGGCTGCACATGAAAGGCGCGATGCCTGTCCCACCCCTCCCATGAATTAATGTATCAGCTACAGCCAGGGCACAGCAGCGCCAGCTTGCCAGTGCAGCTGCAAGCGTGCACAAGCGCCATGCAGTGCAGCCACGCAGCGCCTCGGGCCGCCGTAACAGCCACAGCCGGCTGTGACGCCGCTGTAACAGCTGCGGCTGGCTGTGACGCGCACCTTGTAGTACTCGTAGTCGTGTGCTGAGGATGGGTAGATCAGGCGCAAGCCCCCCGTGATCTGGCGCATGCGTACGCCTGCCTGTAGCCAACGGCGCAGCAGCTGCGGCCGCGGTACGCAGAAGCCGCACCTGCGGCCGGGCACGTGCACACACACGCACACACACGGGCAGCGGCAGTCATGGCGTGAATCGATAAGACCATGACGGCATGAGAGTACCAGGCTCGCACACAGCCATGAGATCAACATGTCCCACAAGGCTGACACACAGGCGGGCAATCCAGCAGGCAGGGAGAGCAGAGCATGCAGGATGGCCAGCTGGCAGCAGCGGGGAAGGAGGCAGGCAGGCGGCTGCCTCTAGGTGCCAGAGGCATGCAGCCCTGCTCCCTGCAGGCTGCTCGCTCTGTACTGCCATCTGTACCGCCATCTGTACCACCATCTGTACCGCCCGCCCCGCGCACCGGATGCCCGAGTCGAGCGCGTGGTTGCACAGCGCGTACAAGAGGCCGATGGACATGTTGAGGCGGTCCACACTCGTCCACGTGATCACACTGCCCTCACGCTCCTTGCCGTCATCCTTGCCGCCGGGCTGCGTGGGCCCAGGGGTGCCGCAACTGGATGTTAGCAGGCAGGCAGGCAGGGCAGGCAGGCAGGCAGGCAGGCAGGGCAGGCTTGTGCATCGTAGCACATCCCTGTAGCACCTTGGGACCACAACAACCAGTTGACTAGCAAACACGTCTTGGGACCCCCAAACCTCACCATCTCAACCTTCTCCCCCCACCACCATTCTAAAACAGCTGTGCACGTGCACGTACCGCTGTCTCGCCGCCATCCGCCTCTGTCAGCGGGGGCCGTACGCTGTTGTGTGGGATCTGCAGGCCCCACAGCTCGATGCGCTCCTCCACACCATAGAACCTGCAGCACAGCCATGTAACAGTCAACTGCCAGCCTCCTTCACAAATGTGAAATGTCAGCCCCCTGCTTGGTTGCTTCCTGTCTAGCTTTGAGATGTTCCTGTCATCAAGCACACTTGACAGCACGTCGGCCACCCGACACGTCCGCACACACCCAAGCACCTCGGCACCCACAAGCACAGCAGCAGCAACATCAGGAGCTGCAGTAGTGGTCCCAGCAGCAGCGGCAGCAGGCAGGCAGCAGTGGCGGTGGCAGGCAGGCGGCAGTGGCGGCGGCTACAACAGTGTTACAAATCACGCACTTGAGCTCCGAGGGGTCATCGAACTCAAAGATGCACGACGAGATCATGTTGGTGCCAAACGTCGCCATCAGGCAGCCGACCGCAGGGCCCACCGCCTCGTTCATGCTCGCCTCACCCGCCGCCACACGGTTCAGCGCGGCCGGCAAGTCCCGTGTGCCCGCGCCCACCTGCAGCCACAGTCCATTCCATTCTTTTTTTTGCATTTTCTTTGTGTTCTTATGGTTAAATGTTTTTGTGTTCTTATGGTTAAATTGTTTTGTGTTCTTATCGTTGTGCGAATGTGGCCGCGTGCGTTGGGCAGGGGGTTGTCGGGCAGTCATGTGGCTGGTGCGGGTGGATGTACCAGGCCGGGGGCCGGCGGCATGCATGCATCCGCAGCCCCCTCGGCAGGCCGCAGCATGCACGCCCCTCGGGGCATCCCAGCAGCACAAAGCACCCGCGTCGTCATGCGTCTGACCAACTGCCTGTCTGCCCATCCTGTCCATCTATATGCCTATGTGTCCCTTTGTCCATAGATCCATGCCTCCATGTGCCTACGAAGACAGCTATAAGGAGAGAAAGGACGTATGTCAGCCAGTCAGACTGTCCCACTTCGAGGCGCGCCAGCAGGTACGTCATCTTGTCTGACGCAGGTAGGGGCGTGTTTTCAGGCAGTAGCCCAATGACATCCTTGAAGTCCTCCTTGGAAACCTATGGTTAGTCAGCCAGTCAGTGCGGTTGGTGCAATTTACGCAACTTTACATTGATCTAGCAACAGATCTGGGGTGAGGTGGTAATGTTGGTTGGTGGTTAGGTGGTGTGGCGGTTTGGTGGTGTTTCAGTTGTTGGGTTCCATGTGGCTGGCTGGAATGCTGGGTGGTGTTGGCCAGGCCAAGAAGAGGCGCCACGGCACGCCACGGCATAGAGGGCCAAACAGCCGTGCGACAGGGGCATGCAACTCTTACTAAACAAACCCCATGGCACCCCATGACCCCATGTCATCTCATCGTGCCATCATGCAGAATCCCATCATGCATGCTATCGTCCATGATTCTACGCACCGCCTTGAACACCGCAAGCGTATCGTTGGTGTTGACCTTGAACCTTGCCAGCAGCTTAGGCAACGCATCGTCCTGCACGCAGTTGTTGTGGCCATTATTTATACTGGGCATCAGTCATATTACTCATACATCCATACCGTGCGTTGCATTAAAAGCAGACTAAGGTGTTGGAGTGACCAAGTGCCTGTTACGTGCCGTCTCAGCTGTCGGCATACTTCTGTTTAAAAGGCCTGCACATGCGTGCACCGCGTGTGCATGCCCAAGCACCTGACCAGCGCAGGTTCAGCGTGCGAAATCAACTCCCACCCGTCACAGCATAAGCCGGGTGCCTTCCAGCAACCACGGCCTTTTGATACCGTAAATGCCGCCCGACGCATCAACACAGCAGCAGGCAACAGCAGCAGCAGCAGGCAAAGTTCTCCCCACCTGGATGGGGTCATATGGGAGCTCGTCCTCCTCTTCCTCCTCCGCCGCCATCACCACATCATCCTCATCAATGAGCCCAGCCTCCTCCAGCCCAGCCACTCCCTCCTCACCCTCCTCGCCCTCACCCTCGCCCTCGCTCGCACCGGCATCCCGGCCCCCCCGCACAATCGCCCCCACCTCGCTCGCCTGTGTGTGGCAACAGCCCAAGAAGCAGGTGGTCCCGGGTCAGCAAGCCCACCACGGGGTGCTCACTACTATCGCTTGAAGAGTCCACAACACCACACCAGTCCCTGCGTGTGTCGTTGACTGACGGCTTCTGACTGCTAGCCAGTAACTGCAGTCGCCAGACGGCGGCGTGTGGTGCTGTGCGTGGCCACGCAGGGCCAATGAACACTAGTCAGAGGGCACTGGGCGCTGCCATTGTGGCTGCACCTGTTCACACCGGCTGCCCTCCCCACGAGCAGCGTCGGCATGCTCACGTTTGAGCTGCTGTTGTCCATATGCATGCAAGCAGATAGATTTTGTAAGCATGCAAGCCCGCAAGCATGCAAGCAAGCACCCCCTCGTACTTCATGCATGCCCACCTGCACGTCCATGCTGCATGCATCCAGCTCGCTCACGCCCGTCTGCATGCTTGCCGCGCTCGCCGAGTGCGAGATGCCGAGCGCGTCATCCAACCCTGTGCAGTACAAGCGGTACGGCATGCGCAAGTACAAGTTCAACCACCCAGCCCGTCAGACAGGGAGGTCCACAAGGGATGCTGGCAGGAAGGGAGGCAGAGCATGTAATACCAAAGCATGCACCAGTGCTCAAGCTGGTGTGAATGCCGAGCCAATGAGGCCCCTACATAGGCGCGCTGTGCCACCATGCCCAGTGGTGCAATCACACTGTCATGCCATCAGGCTGCCACCATGCACACTTGTGTTAACGCACTACCGCACATGCCATCATGCGCAATTGATGGCCGTACCTGGCCTGCGCTTGAATCGCGAGCGGCCCGCCGCCGCCGCCGCAGCCGCCGCCGCAGCAGCCCCTTCATCTGCCGCCCCAGCCGCCGCACTGCCGTCCTCCTCCTTGCCCCCAGCTCCCTGTACTTCCTCATCATCTTCCACTATGAATGACTCGTCTTCCTCCTCCTGCACTCCCTCGTCATCGCCCGCCCCACCAGCACCTGTGTCGCCATGCCCTCCCTCCGCCTGCTCTTCATCCTCATCCACAATGAAGTCTTCGATGTCATCACCCTCCTCCTCCTGCATCCAGAATGGGGACAGGACCGTCGTTTCAGCCATTTTCAAAGGGCATTTACATCAGGCATTTACAATGGTGCCTATGCAAAAGTCAAGAGCTCAGTGTTACCGTGCACCTGCACCTGACTCGATCACAGGACCCATGCCAAGGTGTCCTTGCCAGAAAAGGCCGGGTCGCTATGAATTATAACCAAGGATCCAACCCTCTTGATTTCTAGTGCCTCTACGTGCTACGGCCAGTAAGCTGCAGTACAGAGCTGTTGAACTTGCTACAATCACGTTACCAGCAACTGTACAAGGCAACCAGCCTCACGGCACTCTCACCTCAGCAAACGTGTCGTCAGCGCCCGCAGCCGCCATCGGCGACTGCGCCGCTGCCTCGTCCGCAGCCTGCTGTGCGGCGAGCCAGTCCTGGAATGACTGTGAAGAGGGCTTGGCTGCGGCACCCCGTGCACCATGGTAGTGGTGTGTGGGGTGCTTGCGGTGCGGTGTGGCGCCACCGCCGTCCGACGCGCCACCCTTGGACGTGCTGCGCAGAAGATTAGTCGCAAAGGTTGGGTTTGGGACATCGGATTGGGGAGGGGCCCGGAGGCAGGATCAGGTGATGCTCCCATTCTGCGCCTGCTGCGCCTGATGGGCGTCCCCTCCTGCTCCCCCTGCTCCTCCTCCCCCTGCTCCTCCTGCCCCTGCTCCTGCTCCCCCTGCCTCCTTTTCCTCATCTGACTGGATGCCTCTATCTAATCTCTATGTAATCATCGCAGCGTCGTCTGCAGCGTCTGTACTGTCGCTGTACTGTCGCTGCACAACATGTGTGAAATTGAGGAGGCGCAAAGCCGAGCGGGATGCAGGCTGGACGTTGAGCCTGACGCCTGACGAGCCTGGCTGGCCACTTTAAACAGCTGTGGTGGTAGGTTGGTTGCGGCGGGTGAAGGGATGGCCAAGCCAGACGTGGTGGCCTGTCCCCACCCACCCCATCCAATACGTGAAACCCACAACTAACAAAAGAAACAGCGCATGGAGTGCATGCGCATGGCGACAAGGCCCCATTCACGGTGCCCTCAGGCTTGGTTGGGGTGGTGCTGCGGCAGGTGCAATCCCCAACCACTCCCTTGTACTGCAGTAGCAGCAGGGCTAACACGCAAGCCCAAGGAGACCAGGTCAGAGGCCCAGCATCTTCCCTCCCTTCCACAGTATCCGTTACATCCACACAGCTCCCCATGCATTACATTCCCCCCTAGTCCCCTCCTCACCTGCGCAGGGACAGCGCCCCATGTGATGCCCGCACGTGTGCAGCCCGCGCTGCTGCTGCGCCTCCAGGCGTGCTCGCACCAGTCAGTGGGCCCTCAGTGGACTGACCCAGCCGGATGCGGCCAAAGCTGACAAGCACGTCATCGGTGATGGCCTGTGCAGGGAGTACGGGGTTAATGGGTTGTAACGTGGACGGTTGAAACGCATGCAGCAGCTGCTGCCTCCCTTCGGTTTGTTCCTACACTGCCGCAGCAATCCCATCTAAGATAACAAAAACAAACCACAGAACCTCCATGTCTGGGGCCCAATGCACCCCTGCTCACCACCCCTTCCCCCCGCAGACCACCGTCTGCCGTGCAGCAAACCCTTGCAACCACAGCCTCCCACACTTGCGAGTATGTGCCCTTCCCCCCTTGCCAGGATGCCCTTCCCCCCTTGCCAGGATGCCCTTCCACCCATGTGCAACCCACCTGGTCCGTCCCAATGTTGACGCCCTTGGCGGCCAACTGCCGCCGTAGCTCGTCGTACTGCGTGGCCCGTAGTCGCTGGAAGCCGCGCGTCTTGGCCTGCAGGTGGGAGGGGCACGCACGAGATTGGACGTGAGAGGGGAGTGAGGCAATCTGTGTGACGACTGTGTATGAGAATGCGAGAGAGAGAGAGGGAGAGAGGGAGAGGGGGAGGGAGAGCGCGAGAGGAAGAGAGGCACGTGAAGTGCAGGAGATGCCACGATGAGAGATCTCTAGATGCTGTCAAGCACTGGCCTGCACCTGGATGCTGCACTGTAGATCTTTAGATGCTGAAAATGCTGCACGCTCCCCTCCAGATGTTGTGCATGCTGTAGATCAGCATATTCTTTTTGACACGAGCCGCACCTGTTCCTCACGCAGTACGGCCAGCAGGGCCGTGCGCTTGGCGTCCTTCTCACGCTTTTCTGCCTCACGCTTCTCACGGATCTCCTTCAGCCTCTCGTGGTCCTCCAGCAGTGCCTGGAGGGCATGTATCCCAGGGTTTGTAGATCATGAGTTCAGGGATCATGGCTTGGGGCTCATGATCGGGTGCATAGGCTCCATTCACGCCACCCCGTTTTGCGCGCCCAGCCACGCATGTACAGTGCACGCAATCACGCATGCACAGCTGGATGGAGCACACAGTCGCATGCCCACGTGCGCACCTGCAGCTGCACCAGGCCCATGCCCCCTGCCATGGGCACACTGGGCAGAAGGTCCTCCTCCAATGTGGTCCATTTGGTGGGCAGGGGCGTGTTCTTGATGTGGCACGCGCGGTTAGCGTACCTGCGGTACAGCATTACATTACGGCGGTACGGCAGTTGCAGGTACAGGAACAACGCCCTGGACCCCCATGATCAAGTGCTTCGTCTCCTCACACCATACCCTCAGTCATGGTGTGTAGCAAACCCAGGAAAGCCCGCAGGGGAGCTGCTGAGAAGCCAGCAGAGCCCTGAAACCGCCCACTAGGAGACCTAACACCGGCCGAGCACCTCCCCCACACACAACGTACTTGAGCGTGTTGTTGGTCTCCTCAAAGTCCATCTCCGAGGGTGAGATGCATGAGATGAGCACAGTGAGTGAGTTACCACCGAGCGAGTCCTGCAGCAGCCGGGTGAGCTTCGAGTCCCTGCAGCAAAGTGCAGAGGGGTTTGGCGTTGTTGCAACATAAGTTGGGACGTGGGGGCGGACGTGCAGGCAGGTGAGTGTTGTATGTCAGGGTCTAGCGCGGCGCAGCGCAACTTATCCGTCCCCAGCAACAAAGAAAAAGCGGCGAGTTAGGTGGAGCCCGGGCCTTTCTGCCGCACCTGTATGGCACGTGCCCCTTCTTTTTGCTGTCTGCTTCCGTCGCCAGCGCCACAATCACATTGCCTAGCGCGAGCAGGCCCGAGTTGATGTGTGTTGCCTCCTTCAGCTCCTTGCCTGAGCAGGCAAGGTGGTATGGGGCGGGGCGAGGCACGCGATTATGCACTTTTGGACCGCACTGTACCGTCACGCAGTGCATCCAGCATCAGAACCCATATGCACACCCACAAGGAGAACCAAACGGGCTTTCAAACCGACAGCCAGGGCATATCAATGGCAAGCCAGTGAGCAGGACCCCACGCAAAGCGCCCCCTTCCACACATATACACACACACACACACACACACACACACACATATATGTATATATACCACATACACACACATATATATATATATATCCACACATACATATACATACATATATCCACTCCGCTGCACGCGCCACAGGTGCTGCCGCAGCGGCCAGCACCTGCAGCACCCTGATGACAGGTGCCACGTCCCCCAGCCTGCCAACCAGCCAGCCACCCACCAAAACATCCAGACAGACAGGTACACAGCATCTGCTGACAGGCCTCACCCGGCTGACAGGCCTTACCCCGTGCGGCATTCCACGCCCGCCTCGCACACACTAGCAAAACCTTGCTAAACAACATACGAAAACCAAAAAAAGGACATGTATACAACACACAGTCACGGTCCCTCACCCATAACCCGTAAACATACAATGCAAGTAAACCGTACACAGCCGTACACAACCAGGTATACAACACACACTCTCTCTCCCTCACCCGTGACGCCCGA
Organism: Chlamydomonas applanata; assembly: GCA_001662365.1. Lineage (NCBI taxonomy): Eukaryota > Viridiplantae > Chlorophyta > Chlorophyceae > Chlamydomonadales > Chlamydomonadaceae > Chlamydomonas > Chlamydomonas applanata. The sequence goes on along the minus strand of BDCZ01000326.1, from coordinate 36,684 downwards.
GCGCTTGACGCGCTCGCTGCCCGCCAGGTCCACCAGGTGCAGCTTGGACACGAACTCAACGGTGCGCACGCGCGCCTTGAAGTCCTCACCCAGCTCGCCCAGCACCTGCAGGCGGAGCGGGGCGGCGGAGCGTATGGGGGGGAGGGCGGAGATGGGTGTGGTGGGAGGACCATGAGGGAGATGGGAGCAAGCAGGCCAGGTACCAACATGGCCCGGAATTAGAGACTGGCATCACCAACGCTGGCACGGCGCACCACTAACACAAAACATAGGTACGAAAGCCGGAAGACATGCTGGGCTCACCTCGACGCGTGTGCAGTGGATGGAGATGGTGAAGATGGCGTGCGAACGTGAGGAGCGGTCATTGAGCTTGGTGGAGGACGTGGAGCTGCAGGAACATGGGGCAGGGGGCAGGGGATAGCTCAGAAGCAGTAGTGTAGCAGTGTTGATGTGTAGCTCAGCCCTCTTCAGGCAGGCACCAGCACACCCACATACTCCGTAGCAGGCACAGCACGTGCAGGCCACCCGCTGCAGTGATGGCTGCATGCAGCGATGGGTGCATGTGGAGGCAGCCCAGATGCATGGCTTCACACAGTTCACAGCCCCTGAAAAGCCACAGCAGCGCCCTGCCGATGCTCCACCAGGCACGCACCGGTTCTCCATGCAGTCGTCGTAGAAGCGGCGCAGGTCCTCAGCAGTCGCGCACGCCTGCTCCTTCACACCCAGCACCTCCGGCACCACGCGCCCGTCCTTGCCCACTGGACGCTCCTGCAGCTTGAGTCCGCTGCCCGCACCACGCCCCGTGCCCGCATCCCAGCCCTGTGATCACGGGGGGAGTGCGACAGAGACGTGTGACAGACGAGTGTGACCGTCCCCATGGTCTTCCCCTCGTCCTGCCCATCCGTCCTTATCCATGCTGCAGCCCTCATGCGTGCGCCATAGCATGCGTGCACTGTTTTGAAGCACGGTGTGAACCACCGTGCCGCTGGCGGTAATACATCGCAGCTCCCTGTGCTGGCGCATACAGTTGCTGCTTGTGTTGCGCTGCAGCTCCCTGTGGCTGCCGCACGCAGTCACTGACGTGGCCCATGCATATTGAGCTGTGCACGCGCACCTGGCCACGGCCCGCCTCATCCCTGCCGCTGCGGGACGACAGGTCCAGCAGGTCCTCGTTGTACAGCTCCAGCGCGCACGCCACCACCTGGGGCGGTACAAGCGGTACAGCAGTACATCGGCATACCGCAGTGCAGCAGTACCGCAGTACAACCACGCCATGCAGCCAGGCCGCCCCTGCTCAGCATGTGCCTTCTCACTCATTGCTGCGTCACCGCCGTGCATGGGTGCGAGCGGCCATGCCCCATGCTGGCAAGCTACACAGCTCCTGCATGCCCATCACATGGGTCGAACCCCCAGCTTTACTGCTTGAGCACATACGAAGCCCACATTCCACCGCATGACCCGGCGAATGTCAAATGGTCCCGGCGCATGTCAGTGGGGCGCTCTCAT
>BDCZ01000326.1:0-19001 GCA_001662365.1 Chlamydomonas applanata | reverse complement strand
GGGGGGGGGGGGGGGGGGGGGCATGTGGGCGGCAGCACTGTGGGCTGCCCTGCTCAGTCAGCTGCCACCTTCATTACCACAGTATCGATGCAGGACAACAGGACAAAGGCATGGGGAGAGCGAGCAGCAGGCCGGTTGTTGGGATGGGGCCACACACACTGGCAGCAGCAGATCACAGCCCCCGTCACCCTGGTTAGCCCAAGCATTCAACAAGGGCATCGAGCCCATACCCAGATGGCCCGCACTCGGCAGCTGTGTTAGTTGGCAAGCCCGGCACATGCAGGGAAGATCGCGCGTGATTGCACTCGTACGATGGAATCATGGCATGCCCAGCATGCGCACCCTTTTCATCAGCGGCTCCTTTGGCCTCCAAGACAAAGGGTGACCGCTTGAGTGCCTGCTGCAAGTCGTGCCACCGCATCTGCAAGCCAGAGCAGGCAAGGGGTGTCAGCATGCATGCCAACGATGCATGGAGAATGAAATTCGTGCATGGAAGCACAGGCCGCCATAGATGTAGCCAGCCAAACCTGCAGTCATCACTGCCATGTAATGATATATGCTGCGCACCAGCAGCAAGTGCTCCTTGGCCGTCAGCTCTGGGTGCTCTGGTAGCTCAGTCTCCTGTGAATATGCAGGTGTCACATTGCAAGTCAGTGGGCTGCATCCACCAGCCAGACGGTCCAACCGCAACAGCAGCTGCAGCATTGCCAAAGTCTGCTGGGTGCCGCATGTAGACGTACGGCCCATGCCTGTGGCTGGGCAGCCTTTACTGGCAAGGAGAAAGGAGTGCAGCTTGCTGAGCACCGTGCGAGCCCTGCCATGCGACTTGCATGGAGGCGCATGGGGCACACTCATTGATTGTTAATAGCTCAATTGCATGCGCATTCCAAGCAACTGACCGGGAAGCGCGGCGGCGGACCAGCTGGCTGCGAGTCTAAAATTGTCCCGTCTTCATCTTTCGCGACTGGCCCTATTGCAGGACCTCGCCCTCTGCCACGCCAACCTCCACGACCGCCTCTCCCTCCACCACCCCGCATTGCTCAGTTCAACGAGTGCCAAGAACCCTTCAAAAATGAACTAGCACATGATGCAAGGCGACCGTGTATAGACGATTGATACAATAGATTTAGCAATTCGTAAACTGCAGGCTTGGGCCTTTAAAACATTTCTGGTCGCTTGTACTGCCATGTCAAGTACGATCCACTCATGCCCGCTTTGTGCTGGGGCAATGATTGCACCCGCCTGCGTGCTGATGGGCTTGCAGTGCTAGGCCTTGCTGTGCATGATCATGAACCTCGGTGAACCTCTAGAATCTGACCAAGCCTGGTAAGGATGTGTTAACAGTGTCGGGGGCTGCCCCGTTGCTCCATCATACACAACCAAAGCAGCTGAGCATGCACCATCTGCGTGTTGAGGTAACCCAATACGCAATAGCCTGCCTTGTCCACTCGTCCCCATCCCAGCCCACGGTGGGTGTCCAGATGCACGCACTCCTCGAAAGAGACACATGACCTTTCATTGCGTGCCCCTAGTCCTCACCACATGTACTGCTGCAACACTACACGCACAGCTCAGCCACCCCCACCCACCCACACCCCTAACCTACTCCTCTCATCTTATCCCATCTCGTCCTCACATGGCCAAGCTTGTTCTGCACAATGGATGACCGTCAAAACGTTACCCGTCCCTCACCCTGACATGCGGCCGCCATGCACACACCAGCCAACCACCATCTAGCTGAAGAAGCTGGCATGGCACTCCACAGCTACAGCTCCAGGAGAAAAGAGGAACAGTTCGCTCCAGGATGAGCTATTGAGGATCAGCATGGCAGCATAGGAGTGCCATCCGTCCACGTATCCACCACCATCAGCAAGCCCCTGGCTTCAGACCCACCTACCCCAGGCCCCCTGACGGCCACTGCCTCAAGCCATGGGGACCTCACAGCTGCCGCTCAATACATGGCAACCTCGCACGGCCGAAGCGGCCCCTTCACAAATATGGCCCCACAGCCCACACCTCACTGCCACACCTGCCCTGCACGCCTTTTCTTGAGGGCCAGGTGGGACACTCGACCCCTTGGAAACTGACCAAAAACTGCCAAAAACCTGATACTGTACTGGCAAAATACATGCCCACGTGCTCTATCAGACGCCCTCACGGACGCAGCTCCACCACCAGCACTGACACATCATCTTTGGAGCGCAGTGCGAGCGCCTGGTTGAGCAGCATGTCCGCCACATCAGCCGCGCGCAGCCCTGCCCATGCGACGACGCGGTAATGTCATGAATACGGACCATGTGACGGCACAGCCATGTGACGGCACGAACATGTGACGGCACATTCGTTGTGACGCATGCCACAAGTGCTTGATACATGCATATGCGTGATCGAGGCCATGCTTGAAGGAGTGCAGGGATGCCTGGCGCACAGCGCACGTGGTGCAACACAGATCAAGATGGACACGGCCAGTTGGCCGCCCTTCTCGTTTCCCTGTTAACGCCACTGTCAAGGACACACCACGGCACACAGCGCTTCTGAGAATCTGCGCAAACTTGCACATGCCTACCTTGGCTGTCTTCCTCCGCGGCCTTGGCCACCAGCCCAGCTGCCCGCTCCTCCTGCACCACGTCCCACAGCCCGTCAGACGCCATGAGCAGGAACGCGCGGGCGCCGGTCGGCACGCGCGCCACGCCACTCACGTACGGCTCAGCAATGAAGCCCAGATCTTCGTCCTTTAGGAACCTGGGGCGTTGAGAAGAGTGAGAGAGCACGAGTGGGAGCAGTGAGGAGTCGGGGTTGTGAATGAGAGTGAGTGGGAGAGGAAAGAGCAGTGTGACCAGGCCCCTGATCCCTGACCCGGCTAGTTGGTAGGGATGAGGAGGTTCGTCTGGGAGGCTGGCGTGGGGTGGGTTGGGGTGCTGTTGGGACGGGTTGGGCTTGGGATCTTGTCATGCACACAGACACGATACCCCCTGAGCCTATAGCTACAGCACAGCAAGTCGTGCTTGCTCACAGCCGTGTGAGACCCACTGTAATCATCAATCAGGAGGCTGGCGGCGGGCCATGGCCCAGTTATGATGGCCATCCCATTAGCTTCCGCATGGACCCCCTTTGAATGACGCCTCCTCCCCTTCCCCCTCGCCCCTTCCCCCTCCCGCCTTCCCTATCCCGCCGTTTGAATCCCCCTCCCCCACGCCAAATGCCCATGGGGGGCCTGCACGCACTTGTCACCCAGCATGCGGGAGATGTTGAGTCCATACAGGCGCGTCTTGACCGTGTGGCCGCGCTGCTGTAGCCGCTGCCGCTCGTTCGCCGAGTTGGCGATGCGGTGGTCCGCTGTCAGCTTGATCCATCGGGCCGCGCCTCCGAAACCTACTGCGCCCGCCCCGCCCGCCGCACCCCCGCTTCCACTTGGCCCTGCTGCTGCTTGCGCCCCTGTTGAGTTGGGCACCGGCTTCCAGGCCAGTCCATCAGTGGGTTCTGGCACAGGCATGTGGCTAGACGTGGCGCCGCTGTCAGCCGCACCGGCCGCTGGTGCGGGAATGAGCACGAGGACAGCACTGCTGTCGCCCACATTAGCGGCCTGCAACCGCGGGCGGATACACACATGTCCAGTCGCCCACCGATCCGCATGCTGGATGGATTGAGGTGCACGGCCGCAAACTCCACGCCTGGCTAGCAGGCTGTGCTTGGGGCTCAGATGTAAGGACTGATACCATATGCGGAGGCGAACAGGTATGGCGGGCATACTGGCGGGCTCGTCTGCTGGGTGCCTCAGTAATCAGCACCCTCGTGCTCAGTACCCCAGCTCCAGTATGTGCGCATGGTTGCGTGCACAACCACCACCACCCTACCCCATGCGTGCTCGCGCAAACGAACACCACCAGCGGCAGCGAACACATCCCCGCGCGCTGTCAGGACGTTCGTTTGCAAACCAGTTGCATGGCCAGCAGCACGCACCTGCAGCACCAGGCTGTTGTCTGCAGCATCGTGCTGTGTGAGCACCAGCGTCGCTGTGCAGCCCTCGTCCATGGCAATCTGGGCATCCACCTCCAGGAACAGCTCCTTCAGCAAAGCCTTCTGCACATCCAGAGGCCGGCCTAGCACAGGCGCAGCCCCATACCCTGCCTGCGGGACATATAGCAGCACGCAGCAGCATCAGCGCCATGCCCAAGTCACTTGTAACATGTAGTTTGCGCAGCGCGGCACGCATGCGCCGACCGATACCCAGCAGCACCCAGCTCACGCCCAGCCGCAGCTTATGCATGAGCCCAGGACACAGCCCTGGCCCCAGCCGCAGCCCTCCCTGCACTCCCGCTTTGTGAACACGCAGTGGCGTGCACTCACCCGCACACACACCTCTTGTATCATTGTTTTACCACACGTATGTGCGCGTGTGCGTGTGCTTGTGCGTTCCATCGTACACATGTGGGATTGTGGATACGCGGTGGAACAACCTGTACCCACCTGCGCAAGCTTGGCACGCAGTGCCCCCGGCACCAGCTCCTTGGCCTTGAGTGCAGCATTGACACCATGGTGGCCGTCAAAGATGGCAAACGTGCCCGTGCGCGTCCCGGGCGCAAACGGTACCTCCCAGTACACCACATCCTCACAGCCTGGGGCGCGGTACGGCAGTACGATCAGCACATTGTAGAGCAGCAGTACATGGTGATGCTGTACATGTGGCAGTACATCGCAGTGTTGCTACAGTCAATGCACTGCCGGCATGAGGGCATGATGGCTCTTGGGACCTTTTCGTCCCTTGCGGCCCGCACACAGCAGCGCGAGAACAAGAACGCCACAACCCAACACCCAAACACGGCTGCGGATCCACATGCAGAAGGTCCTGCAGTGCTGCGGCACCCACGCCCTGCCCCGCCGCACCTTGCTCCATGCGCTTGTGATCTGCACCCAGCTTCTGGTGCGCCGCCAGGAAGCTGCCCTCCCCCAGTGCAGGCAGCGGCTCCAGCGCGAGGTGTGGCCCCAATGCGTGCGTGATCTGCAGCAGCGAGCTCCGCTGAGCTGCGCCTGGCGGGGGCGCATGACCGATCGTCGCCGCTGCGCCCGGGTGACCCGCCGCGGCACGTGCAGTCGCCGGCACCGCCCCCGCACCTGCACCGCCCTGCTGCGCGCCTGCGTTCCCGGCCCCGTGGTCGTTGTTCGTGTTGGCGGCACCGTCCTGGCCGGCTGCTGCTGACCCTGAGCCACTGGGCCCTAGTCCCATGTCCCCCTCATGAGGAACAGGACCTGACACCGTGTGGTATGCGCGCGCACGGCCAGCAGGGTCGCTCACGCACGCAGTCACGCGCGCGCGTGTGGTGGTCCCAAATGTGATCAGGTCTCCCTCATGCAGCGCGTGGGGTGTGCCGGGCTCACGGTTGTCTGTACCAATCATGTCCCCGTTCAACTGTGTGCCGTTCAGGCTGCCCACGTCCGTCTGCACAGGCACAGCAGCACGGCGGGCGTGGTGTGCGCGCGCATACTGTAGTGGGGCATTTGACGAATATGACGATGGAGTGGGCAGCAGGCAGGCATGCCCCAAAGTTCCTCCCGCATACAGACACCCCAGTTGCAGGCCACAAGCAGCTGCTGCCTGCTGGCACCTCCGGCCTACACCCAACAGACCCCGATGAATCCCAGGCTGCATGAGCGCACCAGCTTCCATGCTGCGTCTGTGCGGCTGTACGCAATGACGGCATGCCGCCCGGAGACTTCAGCGTCGTCTGGGAGAGCCAGTGTGCTGTCAGCGGCGCGTCCGATCCGCACCTGCAGCGACGCCACATCATGCAAGCAAGCGTGCAAAGCATGAGGCCCTGTAAGCTACTTGCTGGGCGGCCTGCAAGTGAAGGATGCTGCGGGCAGCGCACGCAAGGAGCAGTACACGACGGCACGCACGTGCCTGCCGATGAACAACACGCATACTTCATGGCAGTCCATGCGCAAGCTTTGCATTCCTACATGGGCATCATGGCAGTCCAAGCGCGATCTGCACCGCCACATGCACATGCGCACCTCCTGTGCAGGGCTTGAAGTTTCAATGACCTGGCCTGCCGCAGGCCCTGATAGCACATGCAACTGCAGCCGCGGCTTCACAGGTGGGACCTGCACAGCCTGCTGCTTGGGCACGGCAAACTTGGGGGGCCCAAACTCCTTATCCAGCAGCTCCTGGAGGGAGCCTGAGCCACGGCTGTCGCCTGGCAGATGGTGCGTCATGTGCGCGCCGGGCTTGGGCGTGGCAAACTTGGGTGGGCCCAGCTCCGCATCAATCAGGCCCTGCAGGTAACTGACGTCCACTGGCTGCTTGGGCTCCTCTGAGGGGCGGGGCAGCACGGATGCTGAGACCTGTGCCGCATGCATGCTGTCTGCTTGCATGGCACCAGCAGCTGACCCATGGTCAACGCTTGGCCCGAGCTCAACGGCTGGGCCCGCGCCTTGCCCCAGATCCTGCATCTTGGGCTTCTTGGCTGGCTGCCGCGCAGCAGGCGACAGCTGCGCGCCAGGGGAGAGGTGATCTGGAGCAGAACCCTTGATGCCATCACCATCCGAAATCTGCACAAGGATGCTATTCGCATTGGCGGCCAGATCATTTTGAGTTTTGATCGGTGCGGGGCCCGACTCTGCACGCTGGCGCTTGAGCAGCGTCTCCTGTTTGGAAATGCCCTGCTGATGCAGCAGGTGCTGGTGTTCACTGCCTTCTGCCTCTGGGGCTGTGACCAGCGCCCGTGCTGCACTCCCGCTGCTGCTTGCAGCAGCCTGTCTTGAAACGGAGAGCCCATCATCTTTTAGGAGCTCCAAATTCTCGCTAGCTCCGTGCTGCAGGGGCTCGTTCTGCAGACATGAACAGCATCGTAAGGGCCCATGTGCACTCGTAGCAGCACCTGCTGTCGGCACCTGCCTTTGAGGACTGGTATCGGCGAGAGCTGGATGGTTCAGCCTCCGGAGCGCCCCGCTTCTTCTTGCCACGACAAAAGATCGCGGCTACGACGCCTAAGGCTCCCGCCATGATGGCAAGGACCCATCGCCGAACTTTCATGATGAGGGACGCCAGGGTCGTCTAATCCTTAAAGTTTGCGATAGTGTACAGCTGATTTTCAGGCGTCACGGTGCTTTCATTTTAGGTACCCAGACCACACTAGTATGCACTGCAGCCTGTGGATCATGGGCATTCAGAGTAGTAGTGCAGCACGCGAAGAAGCGCAACCGAACTTGACCTGGTGGTTAACGCATGTTGGTTTGGTTGGTTGTGTAGTTGCATGGCGGCGGAAGGCAACATTTGAATGAAATTGCCATGCACGCCTCAACACAACCCCAGGAGTCTGTGGAGCCGCCATCCCTTGTTGCAGATCGTAGGCCTCCACCCGCAGTGGCGCCGCCATCGGGTCGCATACTGTGTGCTGTGGGCACAAATGCAGGTACATGCACCCAGTCTGCGACAGCTTCGAGTGCCTCAGGCATGCCCTACACCTTGCCCCCGTCTGCATCCCGCAGCGCCTGCTGCAGGTACTCTACATCCTCCAGCTGGCTCACGTCTAGTCCGTCCACCAGCTTGGCCATCACACCCTTGGGCCACAGAGCCACATACTCGTCCAGTACACGCCGCAAGTACACGGCCTGCAGGGGCAGTACAAGGGGCCGGCCAGGGCTCTTGGAGGTAAGGCATTAGGGTGCCAAGTTCGAGTGCTTCAGGCATTTTGCACCATGTGGTCATGGCTGTCAGAGGCCAAACACAGAGCACTACTTGATCTGTGGAGCCCGTGCATGTGTGCCCCGGATTGTTAGATAATCCACCCTATCAGGCCAGCCCTCTTCACGGCTCCAGCCAACATCACATAGCTATGCACAGGTTGAACTGCCATGCTGCATTCCGACACACCCATGCCAACCCCATGTCTGATGACCGTCCCAATGGTTTGTTTGCTCTTTGCCATTCAAGGCGGTCTGTGAGCCATCTCGTCCCACCGGCCCTCCAAGCTAAACCTCCACACAAGCAGTTGTGATACCCCATGAATACCGCCACCTATGCTGGGCAGCAGGTCAGATCTCGCAACTCTCGCAGCGATCAGCAATCAGCAGGGCAGACACCAGCCAACAAGAAAGACCCATCACCTTGGAATGGGTGGACAGGTAGGTCTGCTGAAATGCGCGTGCTGCTTCTGCGATGGCCTGCAGCTGGGTGGCCTCCAGCTTTTCCAGCTTTTGGAGCACCTGAACAGCATGATGCATGCGCGCAGCTGGTGAGAAACGTTCAAACGTATCAAAAGTCCATCAGACCCTGCATGCCAGGCCAGTGCGATGAGGCACCACTGGCATGGTGCACACCCGCTGCCTGTAGCTCAAGCGTGGTGCAGCTGGGCCCCCACACGGCTTGCATCTTCTTAAGTGCATGCAATGCAGTACTCGCGTACTCTGCCAGCTGCAGGTGCTATGCACTCTGGTAATTCTTTGTTGAGGCCATGTCAAAAGCAGTGGGGCAATGGAGCAGCAGCATTCGTGGCTGGGCTCGGCGAGGCATCGTCTTATGCACGAAACCTGTTGAAGCTTAAATGGCGGCTTGCCTGGATGATGTTGCCCCGAGCAAACGGCACGTAGTGTGTCCAGGGTGCCACGGATCTGTAGTAGTGCTCGATCCACCGGCTCTCCTCTTTAAGGATCACACTGTCGATGCCCAGCAGCTTCCCAAACCTGCAGTACAGTCAACCGTACTTCAACATAACATAACAATATTAACACATTTGTAAATGATGCAGCACATGTTGCAATATAAACCTTGCAGTGCGTAATGCAGTTCACATCACAGCACATGATGCAGTACATGCACCCCTGAGGCACTACAGGCATCCTGCCATCGCAACTCAAGGCTGTCAGACGCTGCACCTCGCCCTCCCGATCCACTTCCCCAATCTCATGCAGTGGCATGCAGGTTCTTCGCTGTGCCTCTACATGCCGATGACTGCAGCCAGGTTTCAGTTGCCCCAGTAAGGCACACACCTGCAGCTGGCTGTGAAGCCATCTGCAGAAATGAGGTACTTGTACTTGGCGTGGTCTGCCATGGTCACGAAGGGCGACTGGGGCGCACATGCACAGCAGCACAGCGTCAGTCTCGCAGCCACACCCATGAACACGGCAGCAGAGCAGCAGATTGGATGAGACATTAGTAGTGTGTGGCAGCTGGGAGAGGCAGCTGGGTGTGCTTGAACACATGCTGAGCACACCGTTGCGACGCGATTCATGCCACATGATGTAGCTATGATGCTTGTACCTACGATCTTATCTGTCATCATACATACAGCTGCGGCGTCTGGCCTCAATGCTTGCCTTCACATGAATGGACGTGCCACAGGGATGCAGGCACATGCCATGCTGGGCGTGCAATCCGCATCAACACACATACAAATGCGGTACAATGCACACCAACACATATCAACGCACCAGCTCTATGCCTGTGAGCCCGACTTTCATGTTGTTGGTGATCCCCACGTCTAGCAGCTCTGTGCCTGGCTGCCCAGTACGAGCCAGGCGGTACAGCCATGCGCGCGTGCAGTTGGGAGGCTGACCATTCTGGATAGCCGCCCGCATCAGTGCCTTGCCCACCTTTTGCTCCCAAGGATACGATGCCATATCCTGTTGGGAGGCAGGCGGCCGTGTAAGCGCACCGTTGCCCCAACTTGCCCGGCCACAGTACGTGGCTGGCAATGGCGCCAGCACACGAGGGCGCCCCTCATCACAGCAGCATGCACATCATAGGACCAGGTCCAGCCAAGTGCACGCCACAAGAACAAAGCCGAAGGGAGCGGCTTGGGTGCGATCCATGCTGCCTGCAGCTTCATCAGTGCTCCAGCAAGAACCAGAGCCCCGCTAGCATGCGTGCACCTCTCACACCCTCTCACACTACCGTGAATCTTGCGAGCCCCAGACCGTCATGACCCACCAGGGGCTCCTCGCTCAGCGGCTCTCCACACAACAGCTCACCTCATACACATGGTTGAAGAAGGGAACGAGCACGTCCGTGAACATAGAGGTGCGTGCTGCCCGGTCCCATTGCTTAATGAGGCTCAGGATGGGAACTCGGCACTGGCCGGGCCGCTTGATGGGGCAGCTGCGCGGCAACACGCCCGTTGAGGATTCAGCGGCTTGAAAGTGGACATGATACATCATGTGCTGGCTTGATCAGGATTCAGAATGAACATATGTAAACATGTGTAACATCAGGCAATATCAAAAGAATACTTGTAGTACGGCTGCTCAAGTATGCAGGCGGCGGGCTGGCTTTAGAAAGGTAGCACATGGCTAACTGTTCAGCGTACCGCGGCTCGTCCCAAGTGGATATGATGAAGATGCAATCGGGGAACTTGACCCCCGCAGCACTTGCGTTCGCCACAGCCGCCTGCATAGCCGCCATCTGCAGCAACGGGCGGAGATATGACGGCCGGTACTGACAGCTGTCACAGTGCACATACGCAACCCTGCAGATCCATGCGGTGTGTGCATCGGCAATCATGCTGCCCAACTTGCGTCACAAGCATTGGTCAGTGTCCCCAGGAGCGGTACGGCTGGGGTCGCAACAGTACACTTCTCCAGCACCCAGCACCACACAGGCAGGACCCAGCAAGCATGCAGCACAACAAAGCAGCTCAGGCCGTGGCTTCTGCATCTGCATCCGCACCCGCCGAGGCGTGGGCGGCGGGGGTGCTTGGGAAGGCGTATAGAAAGCCACGTGCATGCGGCCACCGCGCATGACCACTAATGACATGTGCTTCCAGAACTTGAGCTTCTGCAGCCACAGCCAGTCAGACCAGCAACAGCCGGTCAGACATGCAACGACTTTGGAGCCACGTATGCGTTGATACATGAAGCCAACGCTCTGAGTTTCCATCTCACCAGCCTGGGCAAACCAGCCTGGGCAAATCAGCCCAGTAGCTGCCCAAATGAAAAAACGGCAACTATGCATCATGCAGCCTCCCCTCCTCCCCACCCGCACCACGATAACCCCAAACAAGAATGCAGCGACAGCAGGACGGTTCCGATTGCGGCCCCCCCACCCACCCCACCCCACCCCAACTTCCAACCGCCAACTGCCAACCGCCAACCAGACACCTGCAGGTTCACGCCCGTCTCCACAATGTCTGTGAAGCGCAGCCGGTGGCGTGCAGCAGCCTCCCGGTGTGGTGTCATGTCAGCATCCAGCCCATCCCTGTGCGTGCCGTGCGAGTTGTGAGCGTGCGAGTTTTGACGGTGGCTGGGTGCGGGTGTTCAGAGCAGGGCATGTAGCTCAAGGTACAGGTGCAGGAACAGGTGCAGCCCAGCGGCAGGCGTGCGTCGAGCGGGTCTGTCCACCAAGAATGCAACAGCAACCCTGAGCAGCAACATGCAGCCCTACGCCCTCTGCAGCATGCAAGCTTGTCTAGTCCCAGCCCAATTATACAGCCCACTTGTACAGAAGCTCCATCTCCTCATCCGTGCTTGCTCTCTTGAACTTCTTTGCCCCCGCTTCAGCAGCATGTACCTGCAGACATTGAATGTGCACCCAGCATTCTGAGCTACAGGCATGCACAGTTGCACGGCGGAGCATGTGCTGTCACCCATGCCCATGGCATGCCTGCAGCCACACAGTGAGCACTGGTGTGCTGCTCTGAGCCAGGCATGCACACCCACCCTACTGCAGCTGTCCAGCAGCAATAGGCTTGCCAGCAGGATGAGTGACATGGTGCCAAGCTCCCAGCCACCGGCCATCTTGTGCATTAGGCCGGGTTTCAATCGTACATGCTTGTAAACCCGGTACTCAGTGCGCATTCTTGTGGAGTGTGCGGTTGGATCACATCTTGCACAGCTGCTATGCACTGGTTTCGCGTTTCAACATGCGTTCGTCACCGGCCTACGTTAATTTGTGCGTGCAATCCTATGCTTGCGGTTTAAAAGTCACAGGTTATGGGTCATTCCGCTCATCCCTGTGCTGCAGATGACGCTTGCAGAGCACCAAATGTTCTTTACAGCTCAATACATTACTCAGGCTGCTCCCTGGGCCAGCTGATACTCTGGGCTTGCATGGTAGCACATTGTTGTTTCAGACCAGGCATGATGGCTACATGCTTCACCCGGGAGTTTGGGTCCGAACAGTTGAATTGAGCTGAGGCACAGAAGTGCGCGCCCGCGCGCACGTGACATCAGCAGCATGGGCGTCTACCCGGGCATTCGGCAGAAGGGCGGCAGCAGTGGCAACACATCAGCTGCGCTGGTGGTGCTAACCATCATAGCCACCATCTCTGTGCTGCTCTACTTCTACAGCATCAGGGGGCGGCATGGCCGTGGACTAGACTCGGCGATGTGTGAAGTTGCGGCGCGTGCACAGGTGCGCGTCAGCCATGCGTCGCTGAAGCTGCATACGCACATGTATGCCGGGCATGGTTCGATACCCTCCTAATGCTATAATCAACCCATGCATGGGTGCTTCACAGTGCATGGAAGCTGCTGTTGGGCCCAGCCCGCATGCATGCAGCGTGGTGCCAGTTCGCGTGTTGGTTTGCATGCACAGTGCCTGCTCTGGCTTCTTCCAATCCATAGGCATGGAAGGTTTGTACTACGGTATGTATTGGTCCCATGTCTCATCACGGCTGCATGGCCGCACGCATGGCAGGTGTGCGCGCACCGGGCGACCGTGGATGAGTTGACGCAGCTGCCGGGGCGGGGTAGTATGGCATGGGAGGCGCGGCTCAAGGCACTGGCCGGAGCCGGTGTCGTATGCGCTGACATGGACGTGGTGGCTTCCAAGTGAGTCAGGGGGCCACACAGGGCCACACAGGGTCAGCGCCTTTCTGTGGCCTCTTGACAGGCCCACAAAGGCCCAAACACGCCTGCAGACGCATCCTACTGGCGATGTGACCCTCCCCCTAGCGCCTGGGCCATTCAATCCATAGCATGCCTCCTTGACTGGCTCAAGCAATCAGCTGCCTACGTGGACTCTGTGATAAGTACATACATTGCATATCGTAGATGCAAGCCGTACCCAACACCGTGCATGGCCGCTTCCCTCCACGCATTGATCAACGACAACATTGACACCACATCAATAGCCCAAGTGTGGTCGTCGTGCTCGTGTACTGAAACGTTAAGCACACACATTGCTTGCTGACCACACGCTGCAGGGATGGCCACCTGCTCGTGGGCCACCCAGCTGACCTCCAGTCCTTCCTACAGAAGAAAGCTGGCAGAAAGCGCACTGTACTGCCGGCCAGTACGTTGCCACTGTACTGTTGGCCAGTACGTTGCCACTGTACTGCCGGCCAGTACGTTGCCACTGTACTGCCGGCCAGTACGTTGCCACTGTACTGCCGGCCAGTACGTTGCCTCACCTGACCGTGGCCTTGCCCATGTGTCTCTTGACTCTCTTCACGCCCTGGCACCAACCACTGCCTGTGCTGCATGATATGAGGGTATGAGGACTGGTATGAGGACTGATATGTGCTAAGTGCTCCTGTGCCTCGTGTATCCTCACCCCGGTACCTGTGTCCTCATTCTGCACCCCGTGTGCATCACTCGCACTGTTATGAATGGGGCTGGGAACATCGGGTTGTCGCATACTGCTTCGTTGGACCTAACCGCCAGAGCCCAGCTGCCGCACCCAGCCTTCTGTACTGCCTCCACTACATCCCGTACAGCACTGCGTTCATAAATCACCTGTCCCGCTACCTCTTAACCGCCTGAATCGCTCTTTCACACCTGCTGCTGCGCCTGTTTTGGCACGGCGTGTACTGCTGCCGTTCAATCGCCCGTACTGCTGTATCTCAACAACCTGTACCGCAGCTGAGCTAACCATCAGTGACATGGGGGCCCTGGCAGGCGGCAGGGCCAAGCTAGATGCAGCGTTTCCGCCGTTATTGAACACGGTACTGCCTGCATTTGCCGCTTTGGGAGACAAGGGCAGGTGCGAACGCAACTGTGTACGGCTCTGCATGTAACTGTGTGCAGCTGTGCATGCCTGGCTGCCTAAACTGCTCAGATGGTGGGCCGGCCGGTGGGCGGCTACAGGTGCTGGGCTGTTTAGGTTAGGATGGAAGTGATCACTGATGATATTACGAGCGAGGCCACTTGCAACCCTTGTTATCTGGGGTCGGGCATGCGATGCATGCGATAGGCCGCAAGGCTGGTTCCGGGAACCATGGCCGTTAACATCAAACCAGCAAGAACACACATGGCAAACGCAGCACTTGCAGAGTGGGCAGGGACTAATGGTAAAGCTGCCTGTCATGCTGCGCCGACTTGTCCGTTCTAGCACCATCCCGTCGTTCGTGCCGCTTGTGCAGCCCGCTGCTGTTCCTGGAGCTCAAGGGCCATGCACTGTCACGCCACCACCTGGCCACACTCAATGAGGTGGCTACACGGCACGGCGCGGCCCGCCGCATCGCCGTCTGGTTCCCGGCCACTTCCCCCACGGTGAGGGCCCTTTGCCTTGTTGCTTCAGCTTGAAAGTCATATTGTGGGCTTGGCTTGGCTTCGCTTGGCTTGTTACAGTGTTTTCTACTAGCGGTGCCGTGCTGCGATGCCCTGATGCCCATCGCGGACATCGTGCACACCAGTCTTGAGGAAAGCTGCATGCAAGGGATGTGAACATGCGTGTTCTGGACGCCCTCGCCGCAGGCGGTCACTGACCTGGTGGCCTCAGCGCATGCCCCCCCGTGACCCTTGACCCCCTAACCCCCGACACCCGACCCCTGAACCATGGACCATGGACCATGAACCATGAAGCCTCTCAGCTCTGAAAAGCTAACCCGTTTAGCCTGACGGCCTGCACCGCAGGCAGCCGCTGATTTTGCGCTGGCCAAGGCATTGAAGCGCGCGGCGCCACATGCGGTGAAGACGGCCCGCGCGTTCCTGGACTCCGTGCCCGCGCCCACCAACAAGAGCGGTACGGGCAGTACAGTATCGTACAGCACAGTACAGTATGGTGCATCGTAGTGCGGTAGGGTACAGTGCAGTGCAGCTCGGCATGTTGGTATCAACTTGGAACAGTGGCACACACAATCAGGGAACACAGCTCCGTCCCCATCCCTTCCCATTGTATTTTGTCGGTATTTTGTCGGATTTTGTTTACCACCAAACATGATGCATGGCACCTGGACCCGGCCCACCTGGCCCAAACTGTTGGTACTGTACTGGGGGCAATACGCATGCAGCCAACGCACGCGTTCCAGTTCAGTCACACCTCACACCGGAGGATAAGGCCACCTTCGACTTTGTGGTGTGTGTGCTGTACTTTGTGCTGCTGTGTTGCTGTATTGCTGCGTGGCTGTACTGCTGCCACTGGTGGCGACGTGGTGAGGCCTTCACCCAGCCGCGCTTTGCACATTGCACCTGCTTCGCTGTCCTCCTGCTTGCCCAGCCCCTGCTCCGTACCACTCACCCAGCCCACCTGCTCTGTAAATTTGCCCGCCCGCCCCGCCCCGTCCCATTCGCCTGCCTGCCTGCCCTGTGCCAACCGCCCACCCGCAGCTCCCCAGGTCAGCAGCTGCCAGCTGCCATCCAAATCCCTGCAGCACCCCCGGCCCTGAGGCCTGCACTTTGGACCCTGAACCATGCCCTAAACCATGGACTCTATTTCCCAGCATGAGTACTGAAGCTTGCACCTCAAGCCCTGCACCACAGGGCCCCTCCATCAACGCACATCCAGAGTCACTCTTTACTGAGGTGGCAGCTGCAAGGCTGCCGCTGGTGCTGTGGAATGTTGACAACGAGCGCCAGCTGGAGCGCGCGCTACGGGTGAGCCGGTCCTTATGGCTGGCATCGTGCCATGTGTCTAGCCATATGTATCATTGCCTGCAGCAACTCGACAGTTTCAGCTTACGTATCTTCAGCGTTCAGGCATCTTCAGTAGCGTTGATCTATGTCTGGGTGTACAGTATGGGTACAGTACACTGGTGCCAGTTCAGTATGTACTGGTAGGACCAAACATGAAAGGATAGGTTTGATAAGGAACAAGTGGATGGTATGCTGGATGGATGGTGCATGAAGAGTTCTGGAGCCGCTGTTGTTTGGCAAGCAATATGTAGCATTCGCAATCATGCAGCGCCATGTGCTTGGCCCCCTTGATGGGGCTGTTGCCACCTCACTCTTCCTGCCTCACCACCTGTCGGGGTGAAATGCCATCTGAGCACAAAGCTGCACTAAGTTGCCCAAACCTGACGGCAACTGTGCTGATACTACTGTGCTTGCTGTACTGCTGTATTGATGCTACCATGTACTGCTGTACTGCTGTACCGCAGCTGGGCGCATCACACATCATCTCCAACCGCCCCTTCCGCATCCGGCAGCTGCTGCGTGCACGCGCCAAGGCGTGCGGCCGCCCTTCATATGCAGCGGCCGCATGACTGCTGGGGACTGCTGACAATCCCCCGCCAAATTCAGCTCAGTCGCTCAGAAGAGCAAAGTAGGTACCAGAATCTAAAGGCAGCTAGTGACCCGTCCCTGGTTGAAGGGCACGCAACATGGAACCTGGAACAGCAGGGGTGAGGGGACGGGGACAGGTGTGCCAAGGACTGCATTCGTTCAAGCATGAGGTAGACACCAGGGTGGGCACAGGGAAACCACCAGGGACAAGAGGGGCTTATACAGCTGAAGGATTTTGATGCACCTGGTCCACTTGGGGACACGGGTGTCTCTGAGCCGGCAGGCTGGGAGATCTATGACTTGGGTGGAACAGAGTGGCATCAGGTGTCACGGTTGTGTTACACTGGGCATGCCAGAGTCACCAGGCATCACTGTTTGAACCACATCACTGTTTGAACCACACCCACTAGCCACTAAACACGCTGTGCTACAGACATGCAGCGCTGCCCATATGTGGGTGCGGGCATGCGTTTGTCCGCTCCTACGACATCTGCAGAGAAAGAAAGTGATGTATGGAGGGCCCCTGGAATCGCACGCCTTGTCGCTACCTAAGCATCAGCTAAGCAGTACTATCTTGTCTTGTCCTTTTCATCCTGTGCCTGTAAAAGTGTATGTACTAATGTGCTGCCTGCTCGAGCATGCCAATGGGAGCCAGTATCCAGTATCCAGCCGGGAGAACCTTGGGTATGCAGACACTCACCAGGACACTCACTGGGAGATCTTTGAATGCAGACACTCCCCAGCGTGTAGGCCTGTAGGGTGGCACTCTTTTCCATCCAGTGGGACGCCAACCCTGCCCTACTCACTGGCCAATGCCAGCTGCCAGCCCCTGATGACCCTCCCTTGTTCCTCCCCAGATGGCCAGATGCTTGCCATACATGGGCACGCAGGCTGCAATACCCTCTCATCCTGCCTAGCCGCGTCTACACGCAGCCCCCATCCCTGCCCCCTGCCCACATATACACAAGCGCTGGCATGTGAAGCCATACCAAAGTCAGCCTGCCTGCAGCTGGCTGGGGTGAAGCGAAGCATCGAGTTTGCAGCAATCCGTGCGCCACAGGAATGTGGTTTTGCAGCCAGCCCGGCTGCATAGCAGCCAAACGCACGCAGCCCTCGCCCTGTGCTGATTGCTTGCTGTAGTGATGCAACGTGGCCCTTTGCCTTGGCTGGCAGCAAGTGCACAGCCATCACAGCTGCTGGAGCATGGCTTCAGTGCGAAGAGCCAGAATCCAGTTAGCCCAGCCACCGGTTGGGGCGACGCCTCCGTCAACTCCCAAGCTGCTTTACCGGCTTGCCGTCAGACATGTTTATGTCACACTAATTGGGGTCTTGTTCTCCCGAGTCCAGAGGCTCCCAACCAAGCTGTGTCCCCCAGCACTGCCTCTTCCGTGTTGGAGAGAGAGGGACAGTCACAAGGGAACTGCTGCCTGCGTGTTGGGTGGATACCTTGAGCCGCAGCTTCCAAATGTCTTCAAGGCCTCAGCCTGTTGGAGGGCACGCTCCTCAGTGCCAGGAACAGCGTCCTTTTCATCAGAGTCCCTCAGCCTTTGCATTCAAAGGCCTGCTGAGCAAGGGCCCTGCCTGTTGGGCTGGGCGCTGCTACTGCCACTGTGGTTGCACCTGCTTGCCGTCTCCCCCAAGAGCCTTTGCCAGGATTCCCTGCTGGGGCAGGAACAGCCAGTGCAGCAGAACCAAGGATGAGAGTCCGTGAGACATGGGACCAAGAGACGGGATGGGTCGGCACAGCAGTACAGCGGTGCAGCAGTACAGCTGTACGCATCCTATTCCTGAACGCAGAAAGGAGCTACATGCACCCATGACTTGACCCCTGCAGGCATCCACCGCACAGCAGCACACAGCAGGCCCCTGCCCTGACACAGCACTACAGTAAGCCAAGTAAGGCGAAAGGCAGCAAGGGCGGGCCCCACCTTGAGCTGCCTCAGTGCGCGCTGGTTGATCTCTTCCCGCAGGGCCCCGATCGCCTTGCGCACTTTCTCAATCTCCGCGCTCGGACTCTGTGAGTAAGCCCGGAACAAAAAAGGAGTCAGGACTGAGCAGGGATCAGACTCAAAGGGGATCAGGACTCTAAACAGACCAGGACCCATGTGGTGAGGTGCCACGATTCCAGGGCTCACGACAGAGTGCGCCACACCCCTCCGCGCGTGCGAGTCAAACACGGTCAAACGTGATCAAACTCGGTCACACGCACCTGCAGCACGCGTGCCATGACATCCCCCACTGCGTCCGCCTTCCATTGCCGCGCAACGTGCGAGTCGTTCAGGAAGGAATATGACTGCAGCACACAAGCATCATGCACACAGGAAAAGTCAGGAAACAGCCCAATGTTGGAACAGTTGACATGAAGTGGTACCCTTATTGGTCTCATATATGTATCTGTAATGAACTACGGAAGATACATGTGTCGGTCTATGACTGGAATGATCACAACTGGCAGTTGCAGAGGGGGGTGTCACCAAACATGACCCCTCCCTCCCCCCCCGTCCTCCCTGCCAAGTGTGATGTCCTTAACCAAGTAGTTATGCGTCCCACGGGCCCTAGCCCCCACCCCCTAACCCCCATATGCGCCCCCAACCCCAACCCCTCCAACCCCCGCCAACCCCCCC
>BDCZ01000325.1:41951-71578 GCA_001662365.1 Chlamydomonas applanata | reverse complement strand
AAGTTCAAGGTGCTGGTACCTCTGAGACTTGAAGACCTGATGTTACTTATCAGACACTGTGTCATCAAAGCAAAGTAGCTAGGTGGATGCAACAGGGTACACGGGTAGCAGCCGAGGGCCAAATGCCTATTGATAATAAACAAGGTTCACATGCAGGTAGGGATGGCGAGTTTGATGCACGTGCAACAGCTGTTGGTGCAGCCATTTGGTGTGTAAGAGAACATGAGCAAATTGAATAGTGACACGCAGCGCAGTTCAACACACGGACAGCAGCAAGATGTACAGCAACGTGCACATGGGAGGGGAAGGTAGACTCCGTCGCACAGCATCTCTACTACGGTCTTTGAAAGCACCTCTACTATTTGTAAAGATGTCTCCGTCCTTTACAAGTTAACCAGGTCTCTCCTTTAAAAGATGGTGCCTGCCGGCCAAATGCTGTGCCCCAGCCACCCGCGCACCTGCTTATTGGCTTTGGCCTGCCGGCGCGCGTCAAACACTGAGAAGCCGGGCGTCGCACGCAGCACGTCCACTGACAATGGGTTGCTGCCCAGCGCTAGGCACCACAGGGCACCACAGCCGGTGAGCACCTCTGGCGGCACGGCGCCAACACTGCGATGTATGTTCAAATTGCACATAAAATGCATATTACTCCTCTGATCTGACAAGCAGCTGTTGATGACCAACGTGCTGCCTGATCAAACCAGCCTCCGCGCTGAACCAACCCACCAAACATCCTTGCATGGGATTCACAAAGCGTACACACTAAACCAACCCAACAAACAAATTGGCCGCTCACAGGTTGCGGTCCAGGTCTAAGACCTGGAGCAATGTGCAGGCCCCCAGCTCTGGTGGGATGGCTGTGAGCTTGTTGCCACGTGCTGCCAGCTCCACGAGGGCAGTGGCACCACCTGACAAAGCAGAGCGGCAGCATAAACGGTACAGTTGTACAGCAGTACAGTGGTACGGCAGTACATGATGGAGCAATAGTGAGGCGGTACAGGCAGGTGCTCGGGACTGCACTGAAATTCTGAACTCAGGTCAGCACCCTGTCAGGCATCGGAACGTCACAGCAACCTCTCCAACCCAGCTGTTGACACGGCACCCTTTGAAGCACCAGCAGGCCGGCACCAAGATGCATGCAGCACCAAGCCAGCCAGGCACACACCCAGCCACGCGGGTAGTGGCCCGGACAGTGCGTTGTCACTGGCGTCCAGCAGCTCAAGCCCTGAGATCTGAGTCAGCTCAGCTGGCAGCTCTGTGATCTGGTTGTGTGAGAGGTTGAGGACGCGGAGAGAGGAGAGGGATGCAAGAGGTGGTCCGGGAAGTGCCCCGGCCAGCTGGTTGTGGTTCAGAGTGAGAAGTGTGAGGCGTGAAAGGGAGGCGAGCGCTGTCCAGCTCACACCCTCTTGTGTGAGGGAGTTGTGTGAGAGCTTGAGTGAGGTGAGGTCAGTGAGTGAGAAGAGGGAGGA
Source organism: Chlamydomonas applanata (assembly GCA_001662365.1). Taxonomy (NCBI): domain Eukaryota; kingdom Viridiplantae; phylum Chlorophyta; class Chlorophyceae; order Chlamydomonadales; family Chlamydomonadaceae; genus Chlamydomonas; species Chlamydomonas applanata. The sequence continues at coordinate 70,109 of BDCZ01000325.1, read as the reverse complement.
GGGCAGCTGAGACAGCCGGTTGTGGCTGGCATCACATGCACGGATTGCGACAGCTCCACTGCCACTGCCTGCTGCTGCTGTGCTGCCTGCTGTCGCGCTACTGCCTGATCCAGTGCCAGCATCCATCTCCATAGCTGTGATACTGGCAGCCACCGGTACCTCCACTCCGGCTGCTTCCTCCCCCTCCTCCCTCCCTCGCTTCCCAGCTGTAGCACTTCCCTGGTCGACCATAGCTGCTGCACCAGTCTGACTGGTACTGCCGCTGCACAGGCCCTCCAGTACAGTTTCCGGCAGTACATCCAGCCCCAAGTCTCGGAGTGAGATGATTCCAGTTTTGGACCAGGCGCGCCTCCGGTCAGACAAGCTGCCCATGAGGGCAGCCACCTCTGGCGATGAAAACCGCCCCAAACCTGTACCACCTGCCTTGCCTTGTATTCCAGCTGTACTGGCTGCCTGTACTGCGGATGTACCGCTTTTGGCTGACGCAAACACTGCCTCCAGTCGCTCTTTTGCGTCTGCTGCACGCTGCAGGGACAGCTCCCGAGCCGCCTGCTGGCCCTGCAGATGTTGGGTGCGAGTGGCCAAGGCTAAAAAAAAACCATGAGGAAAGCAAGGTGAGGACGGTGTAGGTGCCAGATCTCATCATGCCGACTGGATGGTGCACAACACGGCCACAGCTGCAAGCAAAAAGGGCATGGGATCCTCCATGCCAGCTGGCCAACCGCGCGCTCCCAGACGACCGCAAGCATCCCACAGTACAAGTTTTGCAACAACTGGTGGCTTTGTGTAGCACATGATGCGGCCCCCACGACATGCACAGCATGCAGTGCATCCACAGCGAGCACACCTTGGTCAGCACAGGAGCGCTCGTTGACCCAGCTGTCGCGAGCAGCATGAGCTTCGCGCCTTCCCCCACTCCCTGTGCTGCTAGTGGCTTGGCCTGGTCCAGCACCTGCAAGCAAGAGTGTGGGTGAGTGCACGCGGGAACCTGGGTCTGAGTGCACGCGGGAGTGCGGATGAATTTATTAAGGAATCGCAGCACCTCGTCCAACGGGAAACGCCGTAACAAGTCAAGTGCGAATGACTGCGAGCAGGAATGTGACGAGTGCATGCTGGAGTGTGGATGAGTGCATGCGGCAGTGTGAATTAGTGCTTGCAGGAGTGCGGATGAATGCATGCGGGAGTGTGGATCAGTGGGTGGGTAGGTGATGGGAAATGCATGGAATGGTTGCTGCTCAGTGTGTTTCATGGCCAGTGCAGGGAGTGTGGGTGTACAGGCGCAGGCTGCCGACAGACAGAGCACCAGAGCCACCACCCAGAAGCCCCCTTTGCTGCCATTCCAAAGCTGCATAATATCTGGCTTGCTTAACACTGGCAAGAACACATCGCTTGACAGACGGTTCTGCATGCCGGATTGCTAGACATGCGGCTGAACGGTGAAGTATCCCACCTTGCCCTTGAAGATGAGCTTTTGCTGTCTCGCAAACACTCCTGTGACTGCCTGCAGCTGCTCAGCCAGTGCTGAACACTTGGCCTGGCTGTCCACCTGTCGCAGCATGCTCAACAGCACTCCCGGTCAACGCATGGGCGCTGGTCAACCGTCAATGCAGCGTATGCATGGGCTGACGTGCCTCTACAGCCATGGTGCACAATAAATGCATGCATGATCACCAGCCCGTGAGTCATGCAGCGCCATAAATCCCCTACCTGCACATCGTGGTTGGTGGATCCATGCTTGACCTGTACTGAGATCATGTCCGCGCCGAGAGCGTACACTGCATGCCACTGGCAGTATGATTGAATTGCAGGCACAACATGTTCTGTTTCTCTCGTCCCCATTCATGTGATCTCATCCTATGACCGCCTCGATTCCCTGCACTTGGCCCTCGTGTACACCGCGATCCAAGTTCTTGGAGGTGTAATTTAGGCCCTGCTCAGAAAAATGCTGGCACAGAAGAGGATCCTCCCCGCCCGTGGGCGCGCTGCGCCCTTCAGCAGGTAGGGATGGTGCACTGCTGCTAGTGCGCTGTGATTAGACCATCATGATCCAAATTCTCAGGCGCAGTGGAAAAGGTCTTTTCGTCAGAGGCGCATTTCCCATACAGAGGATGCCTGGATCATGCCCAGAGTACAGATCCAAGCAGAAATGCGGCGCTCACAAGTCTGCGTTGAAAGTTCTCGGGTTTAGATACATGTTGGGAGAGGGCATCGCATATGTCCACGCGCTGGCACGAAACACACCCGCGCTTCCCAGGGAAGCGCTGAGCTACGCGCTCGGGCGGGCGTAGTTTTGGCAGTAGCGGGGCAGGTCAACTCAGCTTGAAAATGGGGCATGGGCACAGGGCGCGGTGCACATCACATGCAGCATGTGTGTGTGTGTGCTTGCGTGCACAGCAAGCCACTGCATTGCCTATGATGCCTTGCACCCTGTTACGGGCACCTCACGCACAGTGTACGTGCCTGCCTGTTGCGTGCACCAGAGGACAGCTCATCAGTCTGGGAGAGGCACGCACTCTGAGGGGATGAGCCAGCTCAGCACCATTCTGGCTTGGTCAGCGCCAGCCAGCCAGCTGCACGCATGAGTAGGCCTGAGCGACCACGCCTGGACAGCAATAACGCATGCATGCGGAGCATGCATGTGTGTGCGGCCATTGTTGCTGCTCCCCTCAGCTGCCGCTCCCCCCTCAGCTCTCCACACTGGCATGCTTTACTCCACCCCACTTCTCCCAACACTGCTGTGCTCTTCACCTGTTGATGTTCTCATGCGCCTGCTGGGCTGTGCACCTTCGTAACAGCTGTGCTAGTAAGACGTGTGTGCAATATCACACATTGTGTATGTGCCCCTTGCAAGTTCACAAGTTCAGAAACTCCCTGTGCATACTGGTGCACTCAGGCCTGCCCGCTCGGTGGTGGCGCGCGCGGCGACCACCACCACGCAGTTCAAGATGCCCAAGTGGGAGGTCATCTTTGAGTAAGTGTGCTTAACATTCGGCTTGTATGACAAGGGCTGGGCACTTCAGGCTGGGGTTCAAGTTTCAGGGGTAGGTGTTTTAAAGGTCATGTTGAATGCATCAGGTCTGGGTGCTGGGGCTCATGTTTGGGTTCGCGTTGAGGCTGGAACCTAATCTAATAGATGATACGACCCAGCATGCAAGGCACTACAGTCAGCCAAGGTCCACACTAACCAGACCTGAAGAGGTACTAGTCCTGTGTGAAGAACCGTTGCACTTCTCATTACACTTGCTGCCCAAGTTCTATTAATGAAGTGCTCGCATGCTCTGCTTTTCCTCGCCTCCTACAGGGAACTGACCACCGAGATTGGTCTGCGCAGCATCGAGCCCGAGGAGGCACAGGTCCGGGGTTTGACCTTGACTTTGACCGTTGACATTGACTTTGACTGCTGGCGTTGACTTTGACCGTTGAACCCGGCTGCTTGCCAGCGTTGACTGTTGACATTCTGGGTGCTTGACTGCTGAGTGCTGACTTGCTGACATCACGGCTAGTCCTTCATCAGATGCACATCTGCCCATATGCAACCTGACATACAGCACGCCCACGCTTCCCCCCTCCACACACCCTCCAACCTTCCATTCCTTTGCTCACTTCTCAGGCTCTGTCCCGCCCTGCCACACGCAGACGCTTGTCAGCAGCGGCAAGTGGGTGGTTGTGGATGTGCGCCCCCCCAAGTTCTACCAGGAGGCTCACCCAGTTGGTGCTGTCAGCGTGCCCCTGTACCAGCCTCTAGACTTCTCCAAGGCTGATCTGACCAAGGTACGTGAGGGGTGAGCCAGGTGATTTTAAGGGATCTGCAGGTGCTTGAACGGGTGTGATGGCATCTGAAGGAATCGCAGGGTATATGAAGGGTTTGCCTGCCGCTGGGCAAGCGGTGAGTGGCTGTGTGCGAAGGGTGCAGGGGGATGGGACCTGCAGGGGGATGGCTCATGAGCCAATGAGGAGGAAAAGCATCAATGAATGTTAGTATGTTTGGTGATGTGGTCACCCATTGAAAGGCTCCTTTCTACCAATTGGTCTCACACTGGCCACACTCTGGCGGCTGCATGCGGGTCGCATGCGCACGACACGCGGGTCACATGTTGGTTACACTTGGCTGGCTCATTGTTCATGCTTGGCTGGCGCACTCCTCCTCCCAGGTGGTCAAGCTCGTGTTCTACGGCCTGAATGGTGTGACCCCCATTGAGCCCAACCCTGACTTCCTCGACCAGCTGCGTGAGGTCAGTGAGGAGGAGGATATGGTGGGCACAAAACAGAGGTGCATCATCATTGTGCATCATCATCAGAATACGATGATGTTACTGGCGCAACCATGAGGTCCTGATACTCACATATACGGTGCACCGGCCCAGCAGCGCTGTCGTTCTGGACCAGTTGGGGCTTGGAGAACAAGACTTGAACATCCATGCGGCATGCTGGGCGTACGATGTAACCAACGCACACACCCACTCCACCCCACCCTACACACCACGCAGGTGACCAAGGGTGGCAAGGGAATCATTACCGTGTGTGACGCCGGCGGCACCCTGCGCCCCACCACCAACTTCCAGGCTGGCAAGCCCTCCCGCTCTCTGCAGGTGCGCGGGTTAAAATGTCCCATACATGACATCGTACGCACACTAGACGCATAGTACGGCACAGTACACGCATACCATTTGCATGCGTACCCTGTTACATGTTTGTAGGCTTGGGACGAGTACACCTGATGAGGACAGCAACACGCGACCAGGGGGTGATAGACGCTGTAACACCCGCTCCCCTTGGGTGTCCCATATATACAGTACCCAATCCTGGAATAACATGGCCAAATCTCCCTCTTCGCCCCAAGGGGCTATAGACCCACAGTGGCAACCTGGGACTAGGCAGCACAGGGGCCTTCCCAAGCGGGGCTGGGCTAGGAAGACATTGCTGGGGGCATGGAAGCATAACAATGACGGTCATTTGACCAACCATTTCTGTACTGAATGACTGCTGGCTGTGCTGACCTGCCGCAGGTACCCACCCGCCATGCTTACTGTACTGTATTGCTGGTTGTCATGCTGCAACATCACTCTTCTTGCTGTACCGCTGTACCGCAGGCCGTCTACCGCGCAGTGAAGGAGGGCGTGGTCAGCCCCAGCCAGGTGCTGCACCTTGACCGCGGCGTGTACGGCTGGTTCCAGGTGCGGTACGGCCGTTGGGGCGGTTGGCTGTAGCAGCTAGCACAGTTAAAGTAGGAGCAGCTGACTGTCATAGCAGCAGCAGCGTACCTAGCTACTGCAAGCTGGGCCCCCACCGGCCCCCTTTCCCGTGAGCCTTTGCCTCCGGCGGCAGCGGCGGCTGCACATAAATTAAACGCCACAGTATGACAGCAAGTAACCCCCTGACAACACACAGCACAGTCTGACATGCTGCCGGCACTCTTGCCTGCCACTGCCACCGGCTTGTACTGCGGGCCTTGGCACCCAGCTGTGCTGCTGGATTGTACCGCAGGCCGACCTGCCTTTCGAGGGCGAGGGGCAGTACAAGCCCGACCCCGGCCGCACCCCAATGGCCGCGGCTGACCCGGTATGGCCTGGCTCTTGCTGCTGTTTACGTGCTCCAATTGTTGCATTGCGGTCCTGCTGGCCTGGCCTGGCCTAATTTGGCTGGTCTGAATTTGTCACGCAAAGCGCAACGCGTCCTGTATGGCTAGACGCATGGGCGGTCTGGGGCACGCGCTGTCTGTCTGGAAGACATCGATCGCATGATGTAATGAGTTCCTTCATCTCATGTGTGGCAGGCGCTTTTCTTGCCCAATGCCGTACTTTGACCCACTGTACTGCCTGTACCGCCTCCTTGTACTGCTGCAGATGCTCAAGCAGACGATCCAGTCCACCGGCTATGAGATGCGCCCCGAGGACAAGAAGTAACGCATACATGGGTGCAGTACAACGGCAGCGTCTTGGACCAGCGAGTAAAGCAGGTGACCAGGCGTGCTCTCTCTTCACAACTGAAGTAGACGTGCTGCCCTAGGTGGTACCTGCTGGGCGGCCCTGTCCAGTGGCAAGCTGGTCCGTGCCAGCCGCTGATCCTGCATTACCTGATCTTGATCTGATTTGATCTGATCTGTGGCGCATTGTAGTCCATTGTGTGCACGCAGCACATGGATTTCAATCTGGGCCGGGTGCAGTCTGCTACACCTCTGTTCTGTTCAGGCGCAGGGTGGGCGGGCTGCGGCTGCACGCGCTGACTTGTATTAGGCTTTTACGGTGTTTGGACAGAACCTTTAAGGAGGGGATGGAGTAAGGGTTTGATGAGAGATTTACAGAGAACGGGAGGCGGAACTCCCACACAGATTTTCCCACGAGCGATGAGTGGATGCTTGTAGCTTGAAGCAGTGTTGGCTGGGCCCTAAGGGGAAGCTGACGGTGACCTGTAGCCGTTGAGGGGTTCAACTTTGAGCCAGGTGTAAGCTTATGCGGCTCCTGTCCCCACCCCATCTCCACCCCATCCGATCCCCTCGTGGCGTGTCACTCCAGAAATCACACATCTCATCCAACACTCTCCACCCAGCACCTCTCACTCAGCACCTCTCACTCACCAGCTCTCACTTTGCATTTCTCGCTCACTTACCCTGAGCTCGCCATCCCGTGCAAACATCCTCAACTGAAATCCCTTTCAGCAGGCCTTCCACTCGCAAGCCCTTGAGAATTGTCCACCAGCATATGTCACACGCCATCTCTTACCCACCACCTCAGATCACTCATTCCAGTCCGTGAGGAAGGGCGTGAGCACCTCACACCCACCCCCCTGTTTAGGCGTCCTGACTAGGACCGTGAACTCGTACTGTGCGCTGAGTGCATTGCCTGAAGAGGCGAGCGTCCAGCCGTCCTTCCACTTGTTCATCTTTGTACTGCAGCAAGTACCGCAGGCAACAGGAAACAAAGGAGCGAGGATGTGAAGCGGTGTAGCGTACTGCACGCCATACAGCATGTGCCTCAACACGCACTACAGCAGGTTTGAACAAGAAAGACGGGTGACAAAGCGCATTGGTAGGTCACGTGAAGGCCATTGGGAGGACCAGAAAAAAACCTGAAATACCAGAATCGGGAAGCAACCGCCAAGCTGCCCAGCTATGCTCACACACAAGTCACACAGTACCTCACATGAGTCACAGGTTTGACATGCGGCATCACTCTATCACACTCCATCACGCACCTGCCCCTCGGCTCCACAAAGAGCGGTTCAATGGTGAAGGTCTGGCCGGGCACCATCCGGTCGTAGAAGGAGCCTGAGCGCAAAAATAAAATGAAAATGAAAAAAATAAACCACAGGACATGTGTGGCTTAGGGGGCAATGAGTGGGCGAGGCCATGGGGTGTTGGGGGGCAAGCACAAATCCAGCAAGCATCTAGCAGGCATCCAGCAAGAGACAGTCCAGCGAAGGACCGCAAAGGATCAAGGATCAAGAAGCAATTGAGCGGAGCTCTGCCATCACTGAGCACGGCCACCCAAGCTCGCCCCAGCTGGCGATGTTGGGCCAGCCACCCCACCAGTCCCAGCTCACCAGCTCTGACTGTGCACTACTGTGGTAAGAACAAGGGATATATTGTAAAAATGTAAGAGTCACTATCAGTATGACCCACCCACCCCGGCGCATGGCCACATTGAGCCAGCCCTCAATGTCCCACCACCCTCGGGGGGCCCAGCCGAACACAGCAGGGGCCACGTGGAAGGTGGTGCCAATGCCATGACCCGACACACCACGCACGGCGCGCACGCCGTGCGCATCCGCGACTGCCTACGGGACAAACAAGGTGGCATGGGAACAGGATCCACGCTAGGGCTCCATTCCTTGGGACTGGTCGTCGAGGTTCAGGTCTCGGGGTTTAGGATGGAGGTTATGAATGGCAACGATGCCAGCCTGGCATGAAAGCAGTACCAAGGCCGGTGCTAGGGCACCCCTGCATCACGCATCAGCTCCCTCAAGCCCAACCCCAGAACTGCAGTATGCAAGCATATCAACAGCCTTAGGAAATGGCGGGAAATGGCAGCACCTACCTGCATCGCGCGCGACAGGTCCATGAAACGTGCCCCCGGCCCGCACACGGCCACCGCCGCCACCAGCGCCTGCCTCGCCGCGCGCATCACAACCCGCGCAGGCGTGCTGTCCGCTGTATCCCCTATCCCATCTCTTGACTCTTTACTACCTTGACTGCTGTCCTGTTTCCAGTTGTTTCCGACATGTCCATCCTCTCCATCCATGGCACGTTTGTCAGAGGACGTCCCCGGCACATCAGCGGCAGCCGCTGGCTGGGCCCCAGGCCCCGTGCCCTTGCTCACCGCAGGGCCTACGAGGAAGGTGGCGGACGTGTCGGCGTGCACGCCGCCCAGATACCTGCGACCCGTGCAGTGGCATGTTTACAGACGCAAGTGAGCACCGACGTGGATCTGTGAAGTGCAGCATGCAGGCCATGAGGAAGAGTGAGGGGGCAAAAGCAGGTGTGAGGGAGTGAGGGAGTGGGGGAGCGCGAGCGGGTAGGGATGTGACGCATAGACTGTGGGCTTTGGCCAGCAGAATGCGCAGGGAGGAATCCGAGCTTGCAAAGAATTGAATGCTGCTATTTTTCCAACCGCTTTATTCTGCGCTTCATTATTTTACAAATAATAACACGGCGTCCAATCGCTTCAGATGGTTCAAAAACCTTCATTCTCACACCTCATTCTGCTCTCACCGTGAGTCCGCTCTCATGCCAACACTCACACTGTGATGTCAATGTTGATAATGTCCCCCTCTACCAGCTGCCTGTCATCAGGGATGCCGTGCACCATGACCTCGTTCACTGCGTGTGATTCAGGTGTGCTCCTGGTGTGAGGCAGAGGAGATTTCGAGCTGTAATGAGCTGTAATGATAACACTTAACGAAGTTAAACTGGGGCATGGGTCAGGTACAGGTTGCATAGGTTTATCACAGAAGCCAAGCTGAGAGTCAGCGGAGTGCATCAGGCGCACACTCACATCCCCACAGCACTGAACCAACAAACACATGATTGTGAGGGTCTAACAGCTGCTGGAAAGATGTCAACTAGGTGAGTTAGGAACATGCATCGAAGGGGTCAATGGCCATGCTCAGCGCCCACGTCCAACAGCCACAGTCCAGAGCCACGATCAACAGCCACAATCACACTTTTCAAAGAGCACTACAGAGTGAGAACCGGCATGTGGTGCATGTGTCTCACACGTCACACCTGAGGTACAGATGGAACGAGGGAAGCCGCGGTAGTTGAGGGGGGAGGGGTAACCGCCCTTCCCCGTGATGAACCTGTGAGCGCAAGTTGGCTTGAGATTTGCATGACAAACACACCTGCAAACAAACGGTCAATCCATTTCTCCACCACGATGTGAGCAGCTGGCTGGCTGCATTGTCTTCCACATCCCTACAGTACCATACGACAGATCTAATTGAGCAGGTCATTGCCCCAGCTACATGACCGCGTCATGTGGCCACATGAGTCGTTCACATGACCACATGGACCGTTCACCTCCCCATCACAGCGCACCAATGCACTGCCCGGTCGATCTCGTCCGTCGTCACCCCCGCCGCAACCATCGACCCAGCAAACGCCAGTGCACGCGCCGCCAGCCGCCCCGCCGCACGCATCTGCACGCGCCCTGTCTTGTTGAATACCTGTGGGTTGGCATGCAGCGTCATGCGGAGGATGGGATGCCATGCATAAGCCATGCACAAGCAGCCATACCGTACCAAGTGAAGATGACAACATGGCAGTTGGCAGAGGAGTAAACAGCCCATGAAGGCATATGACATAAGCGGACCCTGCGACCTAACTTGCACCAGACACCAGGCACAACCATGGCCCACAGAAGTGCTGAGCGACAGGTACACAAATTACAATCTACACACCTCTATCTAGGGTTGCACACGCATGTCTGATGCATCATGACTGTGCAGATGAATCTGTGAAACGCCTTCATTATAACCGTGCAGACCGCACCTGTGGGGGTGCCTGCATGCTGCCGGCCCCCAGCTTGGATCTGCGCATGTCCTCCCCTTTGAGAGCCACCCTGGGATGAGTGTGACCAGTCGCACATAAGAAAGAGTGGAGGCGTGACTCGGCGTGACTGCCTGACCTTGGGTCATCGCCACGCAGGGCGCAACAGCGCTGCTGCCCTGTGCAATTGCTCTCGCGCCCGCACTCCAGACCCCGCAGGCGCGGCAGGCCATAAAAAAGGCGAGTTGGGGTTCCGGAGATGAAAAGGGATGTAAGCAATTGAACTTGTGGACTGAACTGTTGACTAGATGAGTGACTTGCACGAGCAGTGAGTGAGACACCTGAGGGTCATCGCAAAACACGAGGCGCCTTACCTGTAGGCCTCACTGCCCACTGTCAGAGGCTCGCCCATTGCTGGCTGCCACCCATGGTGCGCCACGGCCCATGCAGGCCCCATGACCGACGGCAGCACCATCTGCACTTATTCCAAACCATAGAAGAGACAATCAGTACGAAGAAAAAGAGTCACCGCAGAGACGGCATGCACCCGCACCCGGACCCCCCAGGGCTGTCAGCGCATGCCAGCACGCTCAGCATGCATGCCCTTCAGCACAGTATACTCAACATGGTATGAGTCAGCAGCCGGAGCTCACCTCTCTGGGACCCACACTCCCCTTCTGTACCGCTGCCCTGCCAGCCAGACCGGGCCTGCAGCCAACCCACATTAATTCATGCAGAGTGCCAGGGCGTGCGCTTGCAAACGCAACGTCTGTCAGTGTGCGCCTGGCGTATTATGCACGGCGCAAGAACAGCGCGCCTGTACGATGCGCATTCGTGCTCATCATGCATGTCGCAGGTCGCATGCTGCAGGGCCACATCACGTGCACCATGCCGAGATTGCAGACAGAGATGGGGCAGCACTTCATTACATTGAGGATAAGGCCATGTATCAGGCAACAGGCAGCCCTGGCTCACCCTCTGTGTATCAGGTCTGGTCCGAAGGACCGGATGCCCATGTACAGTAGAATGAGCAACACGAGGTTTGATATGACGTTCCATCCTTGATGTGGTCGCGTCTTGGCACCGCCTTTGCCTTTGGAATGCTGCGGTGCAACGGGTTTTGGGGGCTGTTTTCCAGAACCCGCAGCAGTATGGCGCTTCGGTGGGCTGCAAACCGACATGAATATACCAATCTCTACACGTCCATTGCCAGAACCGTTGACTTCAGGATCGGCCAGGGTTGTTGAATGATGGACGGCAAGGAGTTCACGAGCTTAGTCATGACATCTGCACGCAATGCTGGATCAGTTCATGTTCAGCCGCCCATATCATTACTTTGCACACAGGTGTGACGTTGGCCGTGAGCACTGGACGGTCCCCTCAATTCCTGCCATTTCAGAGGGCCACCCAGTCTGGCACGTCAAGCAAGATGCTGAGCAGATGCAGTTGGACCATGGAGGAGCTTGGATTCTTGTGGGCAGATGCCATCGCTGCAGCCGAAGTGCCCAGCCCACTGTCTGCACGGTAGGTCACCTAGTGGCCGGGTTCAGTGGTTTCCAGGCCCCACAGCCCTGCAGCTGCATGCCATCGGGAAGCTGTACAGCAGGGCCATGAATGGCCGGGCATTTGGGCTTGAGCGAAGGGCTCAAGCAGTGGGTGGTGACTCCCAGCACATGGGACATGCACGCTTGGACTGGCTGTCACGGCAGCATGCATGCCATTCACGGACGCGTGCATGGATCACATGGCGGCGTGCATGGCCCTCCCATCGGCATGCAGCAGGCCTGCCTGCAGCCCAGCCCTAGCATAAACCTTACTCCAACCGCTATAACACTGCGGGCTCGTAGTCCCTGAAGCGAGCAGGCACCCTGCCCATCCACCCATCCACTGTACCTGGCACGCTTGCCACAAATGCCCAGCTACCACTTGTTACTTGCACATCACTATACTGCCTGTACAGCCTTGACTGTTCCAACTTTATGTACTGCCGGAACTGCCCGTGCTGCCTGGCTACAGGGACGGCCAGCACCTGCGCCTCGCCCCCTGGTCCCTTCGTCTCCCCCAATCAGAGCTGGCCCGCTGCCTCGCCCTCGCCTTCACTGCCCAGCCAGACACAGCAGCTACCGCCGCGGTGCTTGCACCAGCCGCGGCCAGGGTTGCGGGTTGCAAGGCGGTGAAGAGCAGCAGGCCACCAGCAGGTGTGCAGCAGCCATGGAAAACATCTGCAGCCGCAACGTGGCACCCCTTCCACCCTTCCACCCCCTAGAGCCACGTCCTGATGACACAGCTGCTGTGCGCCTACATGCTGCCGCTGCTGAGATTGAAAGGCTGACAGCCTGACACAGGCGCATCACACTGCTAGCACCCCCTGGTCCCCAAGCCCGCCCTGTACTGCAGCTCTGTACCGCAGCCCTGTACTGCAGCCCTGAACCGCCAAATCCTTTTTCAAACCTGTTCGAACCCCACAGGCGCGTGTGAGCCTCCCGCCGTTGCTGACGCAGGTGAACCACCTGGGGCAGCCAGAGCCCCACCTGCACGCTGCCTGTGCGCATGGGCACGCAGCGTGGCGTACCTGCAGCACGCAGTCAGTCAGCCCCTGCCACAGCCGCCCTGCCACTGGTCTGACTCCCTGCCAGGACTGGAACATGCAGCTGGCAGGCCTGACTTAGCATCTGGAACTGGATCTAAATTTCAGTATGAATCTCGACTTGCATCCAAATCTGGGTATGGATCTGGATCTGGGTATGGATCTGGATCTGGGTCTGGATCTGGATCCCTGTCAGGGCCTGGAGCTGGGGCCTCAGCGGGGGCTGAAGAGTCGGAGGAGAGTGCTACTGACCCGCATGCGCGTCTGGCACTTAGAGACGCACTGGCCGCCGTAGCACATGCGCCATCTGAGGTGTGTGGCTGTGTTCGGGGGGAAAGGGGGGCAGAGGGAGGGGGCCTGGGAGTAAAGCCAAAGCCCAAGCCATGGTCCAAGTCTAAAAGGTCAGTGGCAGGGCGTCAGGAAAGTTGGGGCGGCCAGCGAACGAGACATACCCGCGGCCAGATGGGGCACACGCATCCACATGTTGTGTGGTATCACCAGAAACCAGGGCATTGGGGTCTACGCATGTTGCGCATAGGATTAGTTTTGGGTCAAAAGTTGGGGTTGAGTTACAGATGCGTGCATGAGGCCCGGCACACCACCAGCAGCCGTAATGAACCTGCAGCTGCCATGATGACCGGATCAGACCCTGACTAGTCCATGTGTTCTCGCTTCGGCTTGAACTCATGCCTGGTTTCCACGGCTGGATGCTGCAGGTCTCCATGGCTCGCTTCCGCCTGACCTTAATTATAAGAGTAACACCGACCTGACCTGACCTGACCTTTACATAATTGTGGTCACAGGGTTGGGCACCAGCGCATGCAGCAGCAGCGCGTGCATGCCTTGCAGCCGGCGGACAGGGGCTGGTGGCAGCTGCTGCGGAGCACCTGCTTAAGGTGGGGTCATCTTCACATTCCTCAGTACAAGAGCCCACGAGCCACTCTCTCGCACCCTCTCATAACATGCTCTCACACAAGCAACACTCTCACACCCTTGGAAAAGCCGAACTCCACAGCCTGCAGCAATCAACCTTCAAACACCTCACTAACCTTCATAAACCCTGAACCCTTCAGGCCGTACTAAACAACGTGATAAACAAACTGACTCTGGCTGGACCGTTCAAATCCACAACGCTGGCCGACCATTCCTCTCCCTCCCCTGCCTCCCACTCTTTACAGGCTCTGGAGCTGGAGCCAACCAACCCCCACTACACGTCTGCACTGGCCGCCTGTGTGGACCGACTGCCCCTGGATGCCCAGGCTGCCCTGGGGCCGCTGCTCACAGCAGCCCTGGCCCCTGTGCACACAGCAGGCGCAGCAGCAGCTGAAACAGCATTTGGGACAGCAGCTGCCCCCGCCTCAGTCACGCTTGCATGGGAGGGTGTCTCGGAGCCAACAGCTGCCAAGCTCAAAACAGCAACCCAAGGTAGTGCCCCAGAGGCGGCTCAGCTGGAGGCTAAGACACAGGCTCGGACTGCATCATCAACATCCTCTTCCTCGCCTCCTCCTTCCTCTCCTTCCATATCTTCTTCTCCTTCCTCATCGGCTCCTCCTTTTCCTCCTTCTCCTTCCTCTCCTTCTTCTGCTTGTTCTGCTTATTCTCCTCTTGCAGGCGCAGCAGGCTCAGCGCCCCAGGCGTCCAATGCAGGGTTGTCAGCAGCCGCAGCAGCCGCGGCAGCCGCAATGGCGGCATTGAGGGCTGCTCGCCGCACAGCCGCACTCCCCCCACTGCTGCAGCCACATGGGAAGTGGCACTACTACAAACGGCTGATGGCAGCACGTGTGCATGCCGCCTTAGGGCTGCCACTACCAGTGGACGCAGCACCAGGGACGGTGCTCGCTGGGGCGCCACCCCTGAGCCTGGAAGCAGCAGCACACCCTGTCTCCATTTCATCCTCCCTCACGCCCTTTCCCTCCCCCTTCCCCTCCTCCCCTTCCCTCACCAGCTTCGCCTGCCCCTCTTTACCCTCAACCCCAGCAGCCCCCCCGCCCTCCCCACACACCCCATATCCCCAGGCCTCAACACATCACGTGCCAGAGTTGACCTTGCCCACTGGGATGCCAGAACCAGCCACCCGTGCATCTGCAGCCGTTCAGGAAGGCACTGACACTCCCTCACTCCCTGGCCTCTCACTCCCTGGCCCCGTGATGGACGCGCTCCTGCGCATGGGCGCGGACGATCTGGATCTCATCCTGGGCTGCCCCCTGGCAGTAGCGGCGCAGGCGGTTGAGCTGCTGGCCGTGTACCGCACGGGCGGCAGTACGGCGGTTGAGGTGTACCGCCCCGTACCGCCCACATGGGAGGAGGTACAGCTGATGTACGGCCGAGGGGTGCAGGGCCTGCCTACCACAGAGGGGCTCATGGGAGGAGGTGGGCTGGGTGGTGGGTCAAGCACGCCCCACCCAGCTGTTAACCACCAGGCTGCACTGCAGCTGGGGTTGAGTGAAGATGGAGGATCTGAGTCTCGCCTGGCCCTACCACCCAACAGCAGCACGGGTGCAGGCGGCAGCTCCCAGCAGCTGTGCCTGCTGCCTGCTGACGTGGGCAGGCAGGATAGCAAAGGGATCAAAGGGTCTGGGTCTGGGGTTGGGGGCGGGTGCAACATGCTGATGGCTGCTGCAGCATCAGCTGTTAGGGAGGGTGGTCTTGCGAGGGTGGGCTTTGGGCTGCAGTATCTGTCAGCGCCCAATGCAGGCTGTGCTGCGGGCATGGGCCACGGATTGGACGAGGTGGAAGAGGGGGGTGCGGAGGGGCAGCGGCATGGGGCTTCCTGGGTGCTACAGGCTCTGGAGGGCGCAGCCGCGGCAGCTGCTGCTGCGCCTGAAGGAACGGGCGCGGAGGAGGGTGGGGCGGGCAGCGGCGCTGTGGCAGCTGTTGCACGCGGCCTGCTGTCAGGCTTGATGGGTGGGGTTGGCAGTGCCTGCCTCAGCTTCAGCCCATGCCACCTCCAGCTGCAATCTTCAAAAGTACAGGGTCAGGCGGGCGGGTGGCTGATGGCGGGGGAGGGGGCAGCCGCAGGGACTGATGACAGTGGGAGCATGGGGCAGGTGCGGGCTGTTCCCATGGGCCCTGGAGTCCTCAAGAGCGCCAGCAGTGGCCCTAGCAGCACCAGCTGCACCAGTAACACCGGGGTTGTGGTGGGAGGTGCACAGCTGCCTCCAAGCGCCACGTCACTCATGGGTCACACTGGTCTTCAGGATCGGGGATCTCACTGCAGTGATCGCAGAGTCACACGTGGCGCCCTGCTGGCTGAGATGGCATCGCTGCTGCAGTTGCAGTGAGCAGGGGCTAAGCTGCAATGGTGTGTGCATTGGGTTGTCTTGGGGCTTTTGTGGGGGGTAGGGCCGCTACTTGCACATGAGCTGTCAGTCAAGCCTGCATGTAGTGCATGCGGCTGCACAGATGGTACACCTGGCAAAGGCTGTAAGCAGCAGCAGCATGCAAGCACAGCAGCAGCACTGCCTCAATCCACCCTTGCTTATAGCCGGCAGCTATGCACCATTGTTTGCCACAAACATGCTGGTGACAGCCCGATATGTGCGACACCCGGTCTGCATTTCACGATGACTTGTTGAATGTGCCTCGGGAGTGCAATGTTGCATCTCCGCATTGTATACCAGATGCTAGCAGATTTGCAACCAAGCCATTTAGAGATGTAGCAGTCGCAACTTTTGGGTGCGGCTAGGAAGCTGTGTCGAACGTATGACTTACCTGCATCGGTCCATGCGCTGGAATCCATACAAGCGCGTGCTGCTCCATCCAGTGAGATGCAAGGTTGTGCTACCCCGCCCTGGACAGATTGAGCATCATCGCATTACAGCCCTTCCGTTCTGCAGCAGATCCACGTTCGGCTTCCAGAGCAGCTGAGCGCAACGCAACGATGTTGCATCCATCCTCATCCCGCGCTTCCAGCGCTGCCATTTGCGCTCTGGCTGTCCTGGCAGCGACGGTGGCGTCGGTGTCTGCGCATGCGTGAGTCCCTTGGCGCGGGTGATGCGATGCTGCAGTGGAAAGGAGCTTGGTTGTAGCAGCTGCATGTTTCATAGCGGCGGCTGTGCTACAGCCTGCCTCCTGTAGTGCCCATACAGATGCATCGTCTTCAGAAGCACAGCACCTGCACAAATGGCTTGTGCGAACAGATGCATACCCTGCTGCAGTGCCTGAGGCGCTCAGCTCCAGCCGCCATCCAACATCCAGCACACCACCATGCATGCAACACGTGCGGCGACCTGCAGTAGGCCCCAAAGGCTGTGTGCACAAAATGTGCGATCTGCAGGGGCCGCATGCACGGGTCAGGTGACCTCATCACCACGCGCAACTACGCTCGTATTCAGGTGGGTGCAGCAGCAGCCTGACGTTTGGCTTGCCAGGGCTGGACCATTCACCTGCCCTGGACCGTCCAACTCTCCCAATGACTGGTCAGCCAAGAAGCCCCTCCTTACGGTGCTGCGGTCATCACACCATGCTGTCTATGAGCTCAAATATGCCTGCAACACCCATTTGGAACTGCCACACCAACTGGTGGCGCCCAGCCGCCAACCTACTGTTCACATCTCAGCAGACCCGATCTATTCAGCTAATGACCCTACCTTGCCCTGACTGTCTATGCTTGAAACTGCCATGTGGCTGTGCTTAACAGGTGGGCAGCATCCCTTCCTGGACCAGCCTCTCCGCCACCACCCCTCTCAACGTCACAGGTGAGAGAGAAAGAGAAAAAGAGAAAGGGGGGAAGAGAGAGAAGGAGGGAGAGAGAGAGACATACATGTAGAGATAGAAGGTCACCCTCTTGCTTCCTCTGTGTCCCTCCTCAACCTGGCGCAGGCAATGGGTCAGGCGAGCCATGTCTGACCATCCCTTGGTCCCAGCCGATTGCTGGTTGCATCTCTAATGCAATGAGCTGGGCTGGGACATACTGTTTCTGCATGTGGACTGCCCATAGCCCTGGAACCTGCCTCCTCACCTCCCACTTGCTGAACCATGTAGCAGCTTGCAACCATCAGTCAAATACCGATCAAACACCAGTCAACCATCAGTCGACTGCCCGCGCCAGCCGCCTGTTTCAAACTACAGCTTCAAGTCTCAGCCTCCAGCACAACCAGCGCCCCTGCTGTGCCAGCAAGCAATTGGCCCAGTCGCTGGGCGTGCAGTGAGCCCCTTAATGCCCCTCATGTCACACTGTACCGCTGTACTGTTTTATCGCCTGTACCGCAGGCACGACTGTGATGTGGCTGTACAACTACCGCAACTGCACCGATGACGTGTCCACCGCCTTTGAGTACCGGATCGTGATCACAAACAGTGTGACAGGCGCACCCTTTGCAAACGTGGCCACCGCTGGCATGACGTACACAGGTGGGGGCAAGCGACAACAGGTTCTGCTGCTGCTGCTCATGCCACTCCTGCTGATACCGCCGCCGCCGCTGCTGCTGCTCCTGCCCCTGCTGCTGCGTACAAAACACAGTAGTGGGAGGTGTACCTGCACTTGAAGCATTGAAATACTGTGAAGCGCTGTGTTCGTTGTACGCTGGTTGAAACATCCGGCTTCCTCCTCCTTGCGGGTGTCCTCAGGCCGCTGCCCCAACGCTGCAAACAGCACCCGGTACTACGGAGACCTCACACAAGCCAACTCCACCGATGTGCGTGTTTTAAGGCAACTGGCTAGGCTGGTCTGAGCAGAGGGAACCCACACATACTTACTACACACACATACATACATAATCTTGCTAATCCTGTCTCGCGGCAGGCATCCATGCGCCATGATGGGCGTACGATGTAACCAACCCACACATACACTGCGTAACCACCCTTTCTCTCCCAAAGTGCACCCCGCCTCAGCTGATGCTGATGCTACTGGGGCACCTGCGTCAGATCATGGGCCGGTGTGCTGCCAGCAGAACTAGCTGTCTGCCTGCCTGGCCGTCTGTCTGACTGCCACGCCTGTGCGTGCGTACGCAGCCCACGGAGCAGAGTGAGAACCAGCTGTTCTGGGGCGCGCTCTTCGGGGGTGCAGACTTTGCCACGGGCACAGTGGGCAACATCACAGGTGTGTAGCCTAGCTTATACATCATAGGCCGGTGTGCTACCCTAACTTATTACTGGCCATACACCCTGCCATACACGTACGTCATACTTTAAGCCCTGACATGTAGGATGTGATTGTGTTTCGATAACAACAGTCAGGCTCCGGCATGCAGACACATCTGTGAAACGCCGTGTTATTATTGTTATGTAGGATGTATGCCTAGAGCCTACTTGAACGGTAAGCCTTGGCTGATACGGGCTGGGCATACGTCACCGTAGAGGGTCCATAAAGAAGCCGCACATGCGCCGCCTAGGCTGCTGAGCAGCGGTCGATAGATTCCAATCAAAAGCTCTGGGCCACGGGCCTGCGCCACTGAAACAGAGCACCTACAGCGCCTTTGCCGTGCTGGAGGATGCCCGCATGTGTGCACATGCTGCTGGGGCTTGCAAGCAGCCCTGTCCATTCCATGTGCCAGTGCTTCATTTGCTGCCACCAGCTACCGGTCACCGCGCCGCCTCCTCCATCCCTCAGTAACCTAATGTGTGATACCCCTTCACGGCTTAACTGCCTCATTGCCCCTCGCCACATCATACTGACATCATACTGTCCTCACCTCAACCTGGCCCCAGCTCATCGTACTGTGCTCACACGTCCATTCATGTTGCACCGCCACAGGTGTGGCGGCAAACTCGATCTTGCCCCGGGGTGTAGGCATCCCAGTGGCTGTCGATGACGGCAGCCGCCCTGCATCCGTCGTCATCTTTGACGCTGGTGGGTCTGCACTTACCTTGGTACTGGAACATGCTTCAACCTACTAATACAAGGTCGAATCTGCTCTGAAATGAATAGAAGGGAACTGCTGAGATCAGATGGTGTGTCAGCACCTGTGTTGTGCGTATGCACGCGTGCTGCCACCCTCATCTGAATGGACCTTTGGAGCTGGTGGACGCGTGTGGCAGTACAATCCCTGCTCTTGCCGCTTGCATGGGCTCCCATCTGCGATTTGTTACCAGCATGACTGCCGCTGTGCTGCTGCACTCTACTCATGGTGTTTCAACCCAACCGTGCATTGCAGCAAGTGGCACACCACTCCTGTGCGGAGATGTGGTGCTGCAGACAGTGCCTGACGCACTTACCACGCTGTCCACCCAGGTAAGGTGCCCAATTCAAATACCTGCCAACCTGCGTGCCAGCGGCAGCTTCCACCCAGTGTTCCAGTGTGCTGAAGGACGATCACCAATGACAGCGTCCATGTCAACGCATGCCCCCATGTGTAGATGGTAACATATGCATGGCCTCATGCACCCATGGTAACACACATGTGTTCCCATGTGTTCATGCCGTTGCAGGGCGCCCCCTGCTACGTGCTGTCGCCGCCACCCGTGCCGGGCACTGCCGCCGCCACTGCCCCTCCGCCCGCCCCCCTGGCCGCCACTCAGCCTGTCACCCCCTTGCTGTCCATGTGGCTGTCAGCACTGGTGCTGGTCCTACTGCTGCTCTAGGCAGGCGGCTCAGATTTGGACTTCAGATGCCCTCCCTACGCCCCATGCATGCACAGCGTGCATGGCCATGGAGGACGGCCAGGTGAAAGTGGCTAGATGAAGGCAGCCTGCTGACATGCGCTCATGCTGCTATGCGACTACAGCCAGGCGTAAACACAAGTCCAAGGCGCAGCAGCAGGCAGTAGCATGGATGCAGCACCAATGGCAACAACCTTGCAGACAGTGAATCTATCACAACATCAAAGTGAAACTATGCCCCATGGATGACTATCATTTGTTTGGTGGTGGCGAACCTAGCGCGTCCAATCTCAGTGATGGCCCCAGCTGGCATGACTTGTGCGGCACCCAGCCAATGACCCTGGGGTAGTGCATGGGGCGTGCAGGCATGAGATAGATACGTACTGGTGCATGTTTCATCAAGTAAAAAAGCCACTGTGATATAAGTGGCTGAAACATTGACTACAGCTTGCCCTGCTGGATGGTTTGGCCTGCAGTGGCATGGCGTCTGTTACAGCAGCCATCGACCCAATGAAGCCTGCATCTCTAGGGCACATGCAACTGTGCAGGTTGGCAGCAGCTGTGTGCGCCTGCCGTGTCACTATACTGCAACCAGGCTGTGCAATGCACCCTTGCGTGCTCAGTGCAACTATGCCAGGCCATGATGTTTCCTGCTGGTAAGCACCTGTGGATGGAAGCCTCGGTCTCACGATCCACGTTTCATGACCAGTTGGTGGAAAGCCCATCCCAGCAGCAGCCAAGAGAGAAGGCGAGAAAATAGAGAAGGTCAGGAACATCAGCAGCTCACTGCCACAAGACACGAAGTACCTCAAACTTCCAATCATATGAGCTTATACACAGCGCCAAGCCAACAACTGCCTGTACTGCCCCGGCTCTTCACATGCACTACCGCGCCATATGCACGCAGCGGGGCGCAAGTGCAGGACATCTAGGTTGGAAATTCCAAATCGTGCCTGCGGAGAATGCCCTAGATCTAGAAGACGGCCCTCCACGACACCTCTAAATTGCACGCTGCGCAGCCGCATGCAGCCTGGAGCACCCTCGCGCACAGCAGTTGCAGCGCGCACCCGGAACGCGCATGCCGCCATCCTACCTTGTGCCACAGCTATTTGTGCGCCTGCCACACTGAAACCACACCTGCTCTAACTCCTGCTGGAGACTCCTGCCGTCCCTCGGCAAAGTAAGAGGCACCAGGGCTATGCTTAAAAGGGCACACGAACCGACTCCTTCAGCTGCTTACTGGACGCCCCAAATGGACAACCGATCACATCTCAGCATGCGTGCCAGCATCACCCATTTGCTGGTCCAAGGTCTTCGCTTTGATCATTGCGCCATCACTCCCATAGCAGGCACCAGACATGCGATCGCCGCCGGCACGCACACCATACATGTGCTTGCCTGCCGACAGCACCTCACGCACGCACACTGCCATGTGTGCGGCCGCCAGCTCACACGTGCACGCCGCCGTGTGTAACCGTGTGTGTGCGCCCGCCCGCCCGCTCAGTGCGCCCACATGCGTGCGCCGCCCGCCCACGTATCCAGCAGCAGCGCCACATCCACATTCACCGGCTCAGGCGTGGGCCGGCCGCCCCGCGGCGTGGTAGGTGCAGCTGAGGGCGTGGTCGTGCCTGAAGCATGCAGCGTGGCCGGCGCCCTACCGTGCGACGTCTTGGCACCCGTGTCAGGGGCCCCGGTGGACACCCGGGGCGTGCGGGGCGCGGAGGAGGCGGCTGAAGGGGCCATCATGAGCAGCGCCTTGAGCTCTGCAAAGAAGCCCGGGGCGGCCTTGCGTGTAGCGGCGGCAAAGTCTGCGGGGGACATGGAGAGAGGTTGGTGGTGAACGTTTGTAATTAGCGGCTGGTGGTCAGACATGACGATGCGCGTCAAGGGGGAGGGCATGCAGGGGAGGTGTAAGGAATGAACACAGCGGAGGATGCAAAGGTGTGGGTGGGCGGCAGCCACGTGCATGGTTGCAGCAGCACCCGGAGGCCTGCACCACCTTTGGGGCAACGGCCACCATCTCCCTCTGCATCCCGCACAGCAGCACTGCCTCCCTAACACTGAGCCCTCAATCCACGCGTCCTCCAAATTAAACTCACCTGCAACAGTGGCTGCACCATCCACAGATGCTGCGTCGCCGCCGCGGCCGCCCAGCCCACCCGCATTCTCCATGTCAGAGCACACGGAGCGCGCGGTGGACGGCATGCGGGCCGCCAGCATGCCCTTGAACCGCTGCGGTTGGCATTCGAGCAGGTCAGACATGCGTGCGAGCAGGTCAGGCATGCGTGCGAGCAGGTCAGACATGCATGCGAGCAGGTCAGACATGCATGCGAGCAGGTCAGACATGCATGCGAGCAGGTCAGACTCAGGTTACAAATGTCCTGAGACCCCGTGCCAGGTCTGAGAACCGAACAGCCTTGAGGCCATGCGGCCCGCGAGCATGCCCCTGATCAATGCGGTGGCGGTGCGATGCAAGGGGGGCACAGCATGCAGCAGGTGACAGGCTTTGGCGTGCGGCTATCTGTGATCAGCTGTGCGGCTTCCACAGAGCAGGCTCAGCGGCTAGCGTTGGCCACTTCCTGTTCACGTGCATTACGTGCGCCCTGCAGCCCTTGGCTGCACTGCATGCTGAGAAGAGTGTGCCCAGCCACAGGCGGCCCAGGCCCTGTGAGCAAGCACTGCACCGCACCCAGCAGCCCCAATACTTCAGCTACCCTTGCTTCAGCTATTGACACACATTGCCAGGCTACAGCTTGTGACTGCTACACACCTGCAGCTCCTCGCCAGAGCTCAGTGCAAAGGGCATGGCTGTGGCTGCCTTGCGCGCCTCCGCCAGCTCAGCTGCACAGGCAGGAGAGATAGCGAGCTGCATGGTCAGTTGTAAACCAACTTGTTAACATCATACATGTGCAACCTAGGGCTTGTGTGGCATCCATGTGGGTGTGGGTTCAGGCCACTGTCCCAGCTGCCACTGCAGCATGAACGGCAGTGGTATCTGCACTGCTTCAGCTCAGCTGTGGTAACAGGTGTGCAGCCAAGCACACCCACATAGCGAACTGGCAGTGGACTTGGCTGAAGTGGTCACATAGCAATGCAGCAGCACACTGCCTTTCCTGCCCAAGAATTGCCCAGCCACGCACCCTCAAGCTTGGAGGTTGCCGCTTTGAGTGTCTCATTCTCAGCAGCCAGGGTCGTGACCTGCAGCACGTGTAAGGCACCTCATATACGTCACACGTAGCAGAGCTGCTCAAGGTTTTGCTCCCTTTGTGTCCCCCCTCCCTCTCCATAGGGCCACGGATTCGTACAAGGCCTAGGCAAGCAGCTGTTGTGCGCCAAGATCAACTATGGTGACAACTGAGCATATGACGAGCATGCATGCATACTGTACATGCATGGCCCACCTTCTCAGAAGCTGCCAGGTGCTCCTGCATGAAAGCGCGCAGCCTGCATGACACGTCGATGACATCATGCAAGCATCGGCCAACAGTTTGACCAGCGTTGACAAGAGCAGGCAGAGCAAGATGGTGTGGGCCAGTGTGGTGCGTGACACGCATGTGTGTGATGCCTACACGGGCAGGATGTCGTGCATGCTGTGAGTGCATGCAGCATTGGTAGGAGTACTTTTCGAGCTGCTGCAGACTACCATATCATTAAAGCATCAAATCACCAGGTGATCTGCAGCAGAGGGCCCCCACTCACTTGGCATTTTCCTCCTGCATCTGCTGCAGCATCTGCAGCTGCTGCTTGAGCAGCACCGCCTCAGCAGCAACCTTCTCAGTCTGTGCCTTCTGGTCTGCAGTTTCCTTGGGCGTGGCAGCTGGTGCTGGAGCCACTGGTGCAAGGGAAGGAGGTGGCAGGGAGAGCGCTGGCACCACCACAGGCGCCTGCACAGGGGCCACGGGCCGCTGGTCCCGCTGGGCTGCAGAGGGGCTCACGTCATCCTGTAGTGCACAGCAAGTAGGTTTGCAGCTTGGGTAAGCAGGCTAAAAGCCTGAGGCATGAGCTCCCAGTTGCAACAGCATGGCGGTGGTGGCACACCATGCAAGCATGCATCATGCCAGGGGTGGATGCAGCCAGATGACGCTTAACATCGGCTCAACTGTTCAGCCGCACGAGAAAGGGCACATACGCGCATGCTGCCGTGGTGGAGAGGAGCATGCAACTTACTGACAGCTACAGACAGCCATTACCTTACTGACAGCTCTTACCTGGGTTTGCCTGCCAACGTCCCCCTTGGCCAGCGCCTTGACTTTGGGCGTGGGCATCACATTATCAACGGGGCTGCCGAAAGAAAACGCTGGCTTGCCGCTCTTCTGCAGCGGGGTGGTCGTGGCGGACCCAACGGGGGTGTTCTCGACCGCCTTCTCTTGCCCTTTTCTAGCCTTCTTCGAGCCCCGAAAGAAGACAGTCTTGATCACTGCGCCGCTCAATGCAAGTCCAACACTGACTGCGACGCCAATGGGGCCTGCCTGAGCCAGTGCCTTGTTCCTGCTGCTGCGTTGCTTGCTTGGTGCCTGAACTGGCGCTGCATTCTCGAAAAACACTGCTGGCTCGACGATGCTGACTGGCTCAGCTGTAGCTGCCATGTTGTGGCCTCACCGCACGCTGCTGGATCACATCAAAAGCAGGCGAAAACACATACAGCGATGCGCATCATGCTAAAACACGACCTTGAGGCCACGTGGGAGGGACATGTGACCAAGGCAATCTTTTCACGCATGCTCAAGAGGCACGGCTAGTTCATGGCATGGAGGGAAACTCCTCAGTTCATCCTCTAAGTCTTGGGTTGGGCTTACACCATCCGCTGCTGCCATCCACTAGCATGCACGCCTCTAGCGCTAGACCAGCACTCTGGACATCTCGCTTACCGGTGCTTGGGCCTTGCCTCACCACATGTATGCTGTGTTGTCAACCATGCCACAGAGCGGCTGGCTGCAGTCTGCATTATGTGTTTGTGTTTCAAGTTGGACTAGGGTGCCACAGGGGCACACAAAATGATTCAGGCACACAAGAGAGCGTGCTGGCTGAGCAGCCCGTGACTGACTGAAGGCTTCTGTAACACAACTGAAGAACAGCCTGCAGACCCACTCATCCCACGCCATGCTTCCACATAGCAAGACGCCAGGCTCAAGACTTGACAGTGGCACACGACAGGCATAAGATACAATGCGTGCTGCTGTGTTGACCATTGTATGTTACAGGCTGCGCACGCTGCATCAGTCAGACTGTGCAGTGCACTGATCGCCACACCCAGGGAACTCATGGCTGCATTACACTGCTGCACTGTGGCAGCGCCAACCTGCAAACTCAGACATCACGACGATTTCGCAGGGATGAGTGAGGTGTCAATGTGCCCCGTCGCATCCTGGGACTTGTTTCAGGATGCCCAGTTGCCATTCAGACGTCCCACCCCACTTGCCCCCACTCGCACTTGTTCAACCACCAAGGCCACACACCACACACCATCATAAACCATACACCGCACACCCTACCTGCCTACCGCACCTGCCACCGCCTGAAACAGCTACATGCATTGCTGAGCAAACAGCTGCCACCAGCCTATTGGTAGCCTACGCTGCCTACCATCACCGTTACCAATCACAATGTACAGATGAAGACCACGCAGCTTGGCACCTCCCTGCATCACACTGCACAAGCTGCGGTTCTTCGTCTCGCACCACTAAAGCGGTCCACACAGACGCGACCTAAACCACCCACAAAATAACAGCTGCACAGCAAAGAATAGAGCCCGGATGCGCGCGTGCGTGCGCATGCTGGCCATGCCTGGGAACACCTGTGACACCGCCCATTGGCAGCTCAGCCCCTGGCCCCGGCCCCTGTTTGGTGCATAAAACTGGCAATTGACTGACCCCACCTCACGCATGCATATGGCTTGGCACATGCACAAGCATGCGTACCAGCCTTGCCCAGCGATCCACACACAGCCTGCCCCCACATCCATCAATACGACCGGTACCCCACCATCACAGCATGCAGGGCATGCATGCAAGCCACACATCCTCATGGCGCAACCCAGAGAGTACGCCATGTGCAATGCAACACAGGCAGACACGTTGAAGTCAGGCGCTTCTCACGTGCGCCGCAACAAAGGCAGCCACGACGACGCCTTGCCTGAAGCCTATGAGAAACTGCACAGATGACAAAGAACTCAAGAGTTCCGCTCTGTCCAGCTCAGGGTGCTACATTGCTTGGCACGTACACAACACACAGCTGACAGCACCAGACACACCATCCCCCGGAGGGACCTGTGCCACTGCCCCTGATCTCCCGCCTCAGTGCCGGGCTTGACCCGCCCAATTGCCTGATTTGGCCTGCGCAAGCGCTTCGTCCCCCCCGTATCAATGCCTGATCGGCCGCAGGTTGGAGTAGTCCCGGACCAGCAGGTCCCGTGTGAGATAATCGCCGTCTGCGGTTGAGGTGGTTGGTTGCCGCAGTTGAGGGCGGTTGGTTACGGCAGTTGGGGGCGGTTGATCACTTAAACTGCCAGCGTTTTCACTGGTGAGTTGTGACTATCCCCGAGTTTGAATTGAACCCCACTGCCTTTGTACTGCCCAGTCGGCAGTGTGCAGCTCCATGTACTGTTCACCATACTGCTCCATGTACCGCACCCTGTACTGCCCACCTGAGCACGGCGTCCATGTGAGGTCCACTGCCATGAGGCGGTCACTCGAGAGCCCACACAGCCCCTTCATGGCATGGGACAGGTCCGCCCACGTGTCGGGCCTGGGGCAGCAAACAGCACGTGCAGGCGGAACTTTGGACACAGGGTTGGAGCTTGCAGCAGCTCACAACAAGCTGGCGAGAAAAGATTGCGAGCAACCCCCCACTCCTAACCTCATCCCCGCCCCCTGTCACGCCCTATGTGGCGCAGAGGGCCAATGAGCAGAGAGACACCCAAGGCACGCCAGCCAGGTGACGGTGGTGGCCATGAGCGCAGAAAGCGACAGTGACCAATCGCAAATCGTGGCAGTAGGAGTAACAAACAGGCAGCCATCACTGATGATAAACCATACTGATAATGCCTAATATGGGACCAACCAAGGTTAAAAAGTAATCAACTCACCTGGTGGGTACCTCCAGGTGGCCGCGTGTCGCAACTAGTAGCGTGATGACAAGCGCATCATCGCAGCTGCGGTAGGGGCATAACGGTAAAGGACAGCAGTACAGCTCAATCTCACAGTGCAAGCGATAGAGTACAGCGGTGCAGTACAGACAGCAGACAGGCTATTATGCATCCCCCCCTCCTCCCCCTCCTCTCCTCCACCACCACGACCACCACCTTGAAAAGCAAGAACAGCAGCAGCAGCTGCAGCAGCAGCATCCCCAGCCATGACACCCCACCCCACCCCCAGCCCCACTCACCCGCTGTCCTTGTGCCGCAGCCCCAGCCACTGCAGCAGCCCGCTGCCCTGACCCGTGCCGTCGCCGTCATCGAAGCTCACCTCGCACTCGCCCTGGCCCTCTGCATGGGCCTGCGCCTGCGGTACGGCAGCAGCGGCAGCAGAACAGCAGTACAGCAGGAGCCGGTCAGGCCCTGCATTGACAATCTCGATTGACAATGCAACGCTCGATATGAGCCACTCGCCATACAGAGCAGCGATGCAGCTGAACAGCTCATGGCACGACCCGCTCATGGTGGTCGTGCAGTCGTCTAGTGCGGTAACAGCCATCGCTATTCAGTAAGCAACAGTAACAGCAATTGGTTAGTATGCCCTGCCAGGTGTGCCAGCATCAGCAGGTTGGGGAAGCTGTCGGCGGGAGCTGCCATTCAAATCGTGCTTTCAAGGAACAGGCTCGCACCTGTTCGGCGCGCGCCTTTGCACTCTCCAACTTCGCCAGCTCAGAGAAGAGCCCGTACGCCTCCTCTTTCGAGTCCAGGTGTACCGCCGTCACGTCTGCAGGCAGTACAAGCAGGGCCACAGGCAGTACAGTGTGAAGGCGGTCGCCG
Organism: Chlamydomonas applanata; assembly: GCA_001662365.1. NCBI lineage: Eukaryota > Viridiplantae > Chlorophyta > Chlorophyceae > Chlamydomonadales > Chlamydomonadaceae > Chlamydomonas > Chlamydomonas applanata. The sequence continues at coordinate 42,029 of BDCZ01000325.1, read as the reverse complement.
CAGTGTGTAGACGGGGACGGGCCCTGCCACTGTTCAGCTGAGTCATTTTGAGGCCTTCTGAATCCAGCGCACGTCAGG